>JASAND010009643.1:0-22218 GCA_030248195.1 Trissonchulus latispiculum
AATTGTGATGTCAAAATTACGTCATAGTTGAATGTTTATTACATTAGAAAAGGCTGAAAATTCGAAAATTTGGCATAAGAATTAATACGAAAATTTCTGGGGAGGGTTGGGGGGGTCTCCAAACGGGCCCAGCCAAAAAAAGTTGGGGGAACCCCCGCAACGAATCTCCGTTACACCTATATATGACAGACACCCATCACATTTCGGCGATCGACCAATATCAAATTCCCCACCACCAAAATTTCCGCTGAACTATAGACAGCATAGGGTAGGTGTATATATTAGGGATCGACCGGAACTCCAATAAACCGGAACCGGAACCAGCTCTTTAACACTAAAAATCGATTTTTTCCGGCGTTTTGGACAATTTTTGCTCAATTTTTCGTTTTGTTTTCAATAAATTTAAGGGGACAGTATTTGTAAACGAAAGACAAATCAGTTTCAAGTTTTCTTAATTCAAGACTTCTTAAATTTAGATTTTTACAAACGTTGAGGATAGGTTAAATTTGCCATTCTAGGGAGACGTTTTGTGAATCTTCTTATCTTGTTTTCTAGTATATACTAGTTTGACGTTGTGAGCCTTGAAAATCTAACATTTCTCCCCTATTGCCAGTTTCACGAGTGAAAATGGCAATTGCCCGTTTCACAGACAGCTACCAGTGAAATTGTCAATTTCACAGAAGAGCTATTCTCACTACGACATATACAACTTTATCTCTTTATGTACGTATATGTCAATTTTATTTTTAGATGCGTGTAATCTACTGTAATCTGATTTTCCAGTCTTCAGTTAGTGTCTTCAGATTTTGTTGCTTTGTTTTCTGAATGACTGAAACTTCTTGTCTAAGTACTCACGCAATCGAGCCTTTAAAATATGGAGAGCTCATTGTTCTTGGGTATGCTATTTTAAATTAGAGTGTTTGTTTGCATTGTACATTACATTACATTACAGTACGTACATTGTACAGTAGTACAGTTACATATAGCCATGGCGGGGAACCCACATTTTCGGATTTTGGCTGGAACTTTTTATTACAAGGGCTAGCTGAGAACTTTATATACGTATACAGGGGCGTATCCAGGATTTTGAAAAGGAGGGGGTTTTAACTTAAATTTACTGAAAAGGAGGGGGTTTTAACAAAAATTTGAGCTTTTTATAATGGAGTATTGATAAAAGTTAACCCAAAAGGAGGGGGTTTCAACCCCCAAAACCCTCCCCCTGGATACGCCCATGTACGTATATATATATATATATATATATATATATATATATATATATACCATCGTGCTTGGCTTACTTAGAACTTTCTTTTAAGCCTTTGCACTTCTCCAGGTTGTACCGTAGAGCGGTATAATGCAAAAAGTAGCGGGGGAAAACGCAATGGACGAAAAACCCAAATGGGGGCAAATAAACTCACCCCTTATATATATATATACAGGTCTTAACAATTGTCGGCGCAATTCTGACACTTTCTGTGTAAAATTCAGCCCTTTTTTAGTTAATATAAACCAAAACACCCGATCTAAGTAGCTTTTTTGAGATATGTGCCATTGAAGATGCAGCATCAACTAGACAGGTTTCATAAAGTTTAACAGATAAACATACAATTTTTGAAAAATGCTAAACACGATGCAATTTGATAAAACTTAGTCTATCGTGTAGAGAATAGTTTTTTGCGTACAATAATTGGCTGTTAAAATCCATTTGGACCTGTACTGGGTCCTCCAGCAGCGAAATGGCACGTTTAGGGTTTTTAGCCTCTAGCAAGCAAGGTAAGCCAAATTCTCCGAATCTGACCGCATAGGATGACGCAGCGTGCTCGATAGTACCGTGCTATAGTCTCGAACTATTTCCATGTTGAGTTGTATGGGAGGGTTATTATTCTGAAAGCAGATCTACAGCTCGTATCTGGACGTTTTCGTAAACTCATATACGTAGTTTTCTGCGTGGCTATTTCAAAGCCAAAATTGATACAGAAAGGATATATACTGAACACATCTCTGTTTACTGCTACATTGCCCTTAGACTGGAAAAGCGCTGATGTTGTGCCAGTATATAAGAAAGGAGATAAGCACCTTCCAACTAATTATCGACCCATTAGCCTAACAGTGGCAATATGTAGAGGCTTAGAAAAAAGTGTAAAGCCATACATGGTTGATCATTTGATCAAGAATAAATTACTAAGCAAACACCAACACGGGGGATTGCCACACAAGTCGACAGTTACTCAATTATTGGAATGTTTGAATGATTGGACAGAAGTTGTTGATGCAAGAGGATGATGTAGTTTACTTGGATATTACTAAAGCTTTCGATACTGTACCTTATAATAAACTTTTACAGAAACTGTCGTCATTGGGTTTTTCTCCTGCTATGATTTCATGGATACGGGCTTTTCTCATAGATAGAAGACAAAGAGTTAAGGTTGGAAATTCTTACTGGTGCAAACTATCAAGCACACGCAAATAAAAATGTATGTAGATGACACTAAACTAGCTTTAACAGTGCAGAGTGAGGCAGACATAGCGATTGTTAGTGAGGACCTTCATCGCGCTGTATCGTGGGCCAATGAATATCAATTAGCATTTTCTTATCCAAAATTCCATATTTTGACAATAGGGAATTGCACAATTAATAACATAAGTATAGCTATCGAAAACACTGAATTACCGTTGGTAAATAGTGTACGAGACTTAGGTATCATTATATATAGATAGCAAGCAAAATTTTAAGCTACATATCTCATGTGTAGTAAATGGTGCTCTCCAACTTATAAATTTTCTGTTCAGAAGCTTTTATACGAGAGACAGCAAAACTTTGGTTCAGTTGTATGTAAGTTACGTGAGGCCAAAACTAGAGTATGGAAGTCCAGTTTGGAATCCGCAATACATTGGACCTATTGACAAAATAGAGCGGGTGCAAAAATATTTTACTAGGCGACTGCCCGGTATGAGAGACCTGCCTTATGAGCAAAGACTCCCCGGTTTCCCGTGCGTGCTGGTATATCACACTAACAAAGGTCCTGGTCTGCCTTCGCGCGCTGGTTACTTGGCGATGTGCCTCCTCTCCCCGTGGCCAGGTCGGGGTGCTCTCGCTCTTTATGAGGGGGTACCCGGCTGGGCGTGGGGATGAGGTGGGAACCCCACAAAAAATACTTTACGTACGTAGCAGATTGGCCTGTTGCGGTTCCTATTTTTCCTATTTTTTCCTATTTTTTTCGAGACATTCCTATTTATTCCTATTTTCAGCCGAAATTCCTATTTTTTCCTATTTTTGTATTTTACCAGTGTAAAGTGTAAATTTTATCTTGGCTATTTTGCTGAACAGAATACAAAACTTTTTTCAAGCTTAGAATGACAAAATAGGTTTTGAGAAAAATTTTGCGCCTTCGGCGCAATTGTGTTTTCCTTGTTTTTAAAACGCCCTCGTCTTACCTTTGCTTATATGAGTCCTCCAACTTATCTACATTAGGTATATATATATATATGTGCGTTGGGTTAGTAAATTGTTAGTGTGAAAATTAAAAACTTTATATGACTGTTGCCACAACATTTTCCTGTTTTAAATATTCTAATATTCTTAGTTATATATAAATGAGTCAGCACGGATTAAGTTAAGTTCCCAAATGTTTGGTAATTGGGCCTACACACACACACACACACACACACATATATATATATATATCATAGGGGTCGCGGTAGCGACCCCTATAATATGAGTGAAAATGGTCGAATGACCGTGTAAAACAAGGCTGCGCAGAAGCTGCGCAGATCCTGCGCAGGTTATGTGCGCAAAAAATTGTACGTGTCGAGTTTAGTATGTGTGCGAAGTTTCATCCCCGTACCACTTTCCGTTAAAAAGTTATGCCAAAAATCGCTTACGAGAGTGATGTTTTTTTTCCGGTTCCGGCTGAATAGGACACATATCAGGGTCGTTCAATTGCTATATGATTTTCCGGCCGTGAGCGTAATTTTTGGGTACTGGCCTGCCAAAGTTGGTGAATTTTGGGTCCAACTTTGAACTTGGTTTTTTCGCTTATTTTGCGACCTGGAAGGCTCAAATCGTGCATACAAAGGTTTTTGCGGTCGGAGAATCGATTCCTGCTATTACTTTTGCTGCCCGACTGACCCAAGTTGCTGGGCTGGTTCCACTTTGCCGTCTGGAGGGTCATGTCGGCAACCGCTACCTGGAGGCCCATACTAGGCTCTACTTGGCCTCTCAAAACTTTCTCTATAGGGGTTTTCTGGTGCGCCCAGCTTATTGCCGGTGTCCGTTTTGCCGTCCGACTCATCCATCTTGCTGGGCTGGTTCCACTTTGCCGTCTGGAGGGTCATGTCGGCAACCGTTTCCTGGAGGTCCATACTAGGCTCTACTTGGCCTCTCAAAACTTTCTCTATATGGGTTTTTTCTGGTGCGCCCAGCTCATTTCCGGTGTCCGTTTTGCTGTACAACGCACCCATTTTGCTGGGCTGGCTCCACTTGGCCGTCTGAGGGGTCAGGTCGGTAAGGGGTCAGGTGGTCCAAAATAAAATTTTTCAAAAGTGGTCAAATTTGGTACCAAATGAAAGCCCTAAGTGAGCTGAGCAACTTTTGTCATAGAATTGCATGCTCAAAGTGGCTGTAGAGTGCTGTGGTTTGGTGGGGTGGGGACTTAGGCGATTTTCGGTCAAAAATGAAATTTTTCAAACGTGGTAAAATTTGGTACCAAATGAAAGCCCTAAGCGAGCAGAGCAACTTTTGTCATAGAATTGCATGCTCAAAGTGGCTGTAGAGTGCTGTGGTGGGGTGGGTTGGGCACTTAGGCGATTTTCGGTCAAAAATGAAATTGCATGCTCAAAGTGGCTGTAGAGTGCTGTGGTGGGGTGGGGTGTGGGGACATAAGCGATTTTGAGTCAAATATGAAATTTTCCAAAAGTGTCAAAATAGTATCTGCTTGCGCATGGTGTTCGGAAATATATTATGTTGGTTCTTTTTTGCGCATACATATGTAAAAGAATGGAAAACAAGAACCAAAAATGCTCCTTCGTCGCATGTAAAATGCATATGAGTACTCTCAGGCAGGTTGTACAAACACGGAAACTAGCCTGTAAAATGCATATGAGTGGCGTTGAGGTTGTAAATTAAGGAAAACAAGTTGCAACGGCTTAACATATGAGCCTGTCCTACAACGAGGCTCATATTGGCGTCACAGTGCAGTCTTCTTAAAGATCATCAGGCCATCATATTAAAGAAAAAACGAATGAATAGAAATAATATGTTAACATTGTGGCCTGAAAGAAATGGACTGAACGAAGTGAACTGCGACACCTCAAGTTGAACTGTATATACATGCAAGCTGATGTTTCCCGAAACACCATGGCACCTACTATTTCCGGAAGCACTATAGTACACCTACTGTATTCTCGGAACACTATGGCACACTACTCTCACATACGTAATGCTTTCCCCACTTGGCTCTGAGTCAGAGCGCAGAGTGGCATGCCGTATAATGCGTATGCACAGTATAATGTCTTAGCGACAAGATGTGTGAAGGACAATTTTGTAATGAAAAGCTTTACGTGCTATTTATATGAAGGTCAAATATCGACAAATTATATTATTATATACGCCAATATGAGCCTCGTTGTAGGACAGGCTCATATGTTAAGCCGTTGCAACTTGTTTTCCTTAATTTACAACCTCAACGCCACTCATATGCATTTTACAGGCTAGTTTCCGTGTTTGTACAACCTGCCTGAGAGTACTCATATGTATTTTACATGCGACGAAGGAGCATTTTTGGTTCTTGTACGTATTGTATAATTGAATATGCAGTGACTGGGCTTTTTCTAGGCGAAAAAAGTGGGGGGGGGGGAAATCCAAAGTGGTCCAAAATCGGCAAAAATGCAGTAAAAATTGTTTTTTACATATACTGCTATAACTATGCTTGAAACTGCTCAAAAATTGAGTTTGAGTAACAAAATAGACGATTTTTGACCAAAAAAATCTGGAAAATTTTTGAAAATTTTGTCCAAAAATCCTTGAAATTCGCCATTTTCTGGGTGCCTTATAATGAGTGGTATATACTTGTATATATATACTTATTGCCGTCAACCACTGCAGTGTTTTTTGCTCAAAAATTAGTTAATTAATTACACACTTTTTTCTGGAAAATAGCAAAAAATTTTTGGCGACTGTGTAACGTTACACAGAAATTTTGGACAAGTTTTACCAAATAGTGGGAACTTTTTCCAATGCGCATTAATTTGTTTCCACATATTTACCGTTTCTGGGGGGCTTCGCCCCCCAGACCCCCTGCCATTTATATTTTATTTTTGGTGTTGTATACGGAAAGAACTAGCTTTTTTTCTATATATATATATATATATATATATATATATATATATATATATATATATATATATATATATATATATATATATATATATATATATATACTTAGCAGTCGGTTCGTCTTTACTACACTTTGTTCATTCATTCACTTCTCTTCATATAAATTTGCGTTTTTAATTTTAATAAATTTTTATTCGTTCTATCAAATCAAAATCCATCCCATCCCAACTAAATCTTGTTGCTGCTTTTCCTTTCTCTAGCTACGTAGTACCTACCTATGAATGCAGCTCGTTGCGTTATAATTGCTTAATTTTTTAACTGCCTTGTTGATTTGGTGAAGCGTCGCCAATTTTTGCTGTATATAAATTTGAGTTTTCAATTTTCACTTATAAAGATGCTGCTTCGAAAACACTGCGAAATAATTAGTTCCAATTAACAATACACTTATGTACATACGTGGTAAACAAAACGGGAGAAAATTAGAAATTTTTAGGTAGTTACACACTTTTTTCTGAAAAATAGCAAAAATTTTTGGCGAGGTGTGTAACATTACACATGAGCCGTCGGCGAAAAAAACACTGAACCACTGGCGTAGTTATGGCTTGCTATCCCATCGGCTATATACAATTCGACGCCACTGCAATCGATCTTGAGCCAGGTCCAAGCAGATTGATGTCCAGTTCCTGGTCCAATTGGCTGCTCCATAAACTGGCTTAAGGTGGACAACGTCTGCTTCCACTAAGTTAACCCATCTTTTCTTTGGGGCAGTACGGGAACATTTCCTACCATGCGGTACAGCAGAGAACAGCAATGATTTGGGTAGCCGCTGTTCTCCCATTCTGCACACATGCCCAAACCAGCGTAGGCGTCTGGCACTGATGATGGCAGAGACCGTGGGCTGCTTGAAGCACATATCCCTGATGGCTACATTTGTATATCTCTGCAGCCTAGACACCCCTAAGATTTGGCGTAGGCACGACATTTGGAAGACTTTTAGTCTTCTTCTGTCGCAATCCACCAGCCTCCAAGTTTCACTCGCATACAACAAGATGGATAAAATGACGATGTTGTATACGCGCATTTTCACGTGCGTGGGGGGGAAGCCCAAAACATTGGGGGTGGGGGCGAGTGGGGTGGGGGGGCGCCCCCCCTCCACTAAAAAAAGCCCAGAGTGATCGTTGCACATCCACACTTGCCTTACTCATACGTTAACCATGGATGTTCGTGTTTTAGTTCTAGCATTCTGGGTTTATTTTACTGGGGGGGCGCCCCCCCCCCACTTTTGGGTTCCCCCCTCCACTCGAGCACCTCCCCCTCCCACTCGTTCCCCTCCCCCCACTTTTTTGGGCTTCCCCCCCCCACTCACTATAGGGTGCCCAGAAAATGCCAAATTTTAAGGATTTTTGGTCAAAATTTTTGATGAAAAATCGCCTTTTTTGGTGCTAAAACTCCATTTTTGAGCACTTTTAAGCATAGTTATAGCAGTGTATGTGAAAAACAGGCTATTTATACAGCATTTTTAGCATTTTTGGTTCATTTTATTTCCCCCCCCCACTTTTCGACCTCCCCCCCCCCCATTCTCCCCCCCCCCCCACTTATTTTTGCCTAAAGTAAACCCAGGCATTTTTACAAGTGTAAGATTTCAAAAAGATAACGAAGTAGGGATATAAGTAATTGCGGAGGGTCTGGGGTGCGGTTCCCTGCAAAATTAGCGATTTTTGTGAAATTGACGACACATTAGCAATTATCTTGAGCACTTTGACTGATTTCAGTAATTATCTCTTTCTGTCGCTAGAAAGAGTGCGCACAAGACCAAAAGTTTTTCATTTCAGAAATAAAGTGCAGGTCAAAAATCGGCAAATTTTCAAACTGTAAGGTTTGAAACGGTTTTTAAGCAATAATTGAATTCAGGGCGTTCTAGAGAATTTTTAGAATTTTTCAGAAAAATTCAAAAATTTTCGGAAATTTCAAATTTCCCCTAATTTATCAAAAAATTTCCAACTTACCAGAAAAACTAGCGAGTTCTTTTGAAAGCTACGGGAAAAACATACAAAAACTGTTTTTCCCGGTAGTTCCTTGCTGTGTCCATCCCTGGTTAAACCCAGATTGAACTCAAAAAGTTTTAACAGTATCGCCCCAGATTTCCGATTGGCCGAGCGGTGAAATATTTCAGCTTCACATGATTATAAATGGTTCGAATCCCGAAAAATGGTGACACCACCGTTCGTTAAATTCAAAAATAAGAGTTAAAAGTTTTCAGGACATTTAAAATTCATTTAAAGACACAATTGCGCTTTCTGCTGAAATCGACAAATTAAGCCTTACTTTTGAGCCTGGAAATTCCTTTTTTTTCCTATTTTTTGACCAAAAAGTTCCTATTTATTCCTATTTTTTGATGGTAAAATTCCTATTTTTATTCCTATTTTTTGGAAAACCCCGCGCAACAGCCCTGATATGTAACCGTGGATAAGCTTTTGCGAAAATGTATTTTTATAGATTTCTTCCCAAGCATAATTACAAATTGTTTATACTCGTTTATTGCACACATGTGGATGTCTGTGTTTACTGTACCGTTTTATAAGCTATTCATATTGCCGTTTTCATATTAACGCGTTGAAAGTTCAGAATAAAGTATTTAGATCAATATCCAGATTAGTTTCATGGTAACGTTTATGTTTAATTGATTGATTAGGCTAATTTAATTTTTGTCTTTTTCAGTTACAATGGTCTGCATACCATTAGCGGCGACTTTTGTCAGAAGCCTCTCAGTAGGTTTCAGCTCATTCGAAAGCCAACACCCAGCGGAGTTATAAAGTCTTCTGTCCAGGTTGTGAAGGCACCCAGACACTCCAGGGTTCGTTATTTATGTAGTATCTGAGTTTCTGTGGAAAGGGGGGGGGAAGCTTACGTGCATATTATCATCAGCCCTGAGGTTAAAAAGGTAAAGGTTTACCCTAGGAGATACGTATCTCCGTCCTGCCACAGTACACGGGATGCCGGTGCTCATCCCCGGATTCTCAGCCGTAGAGCCAGGAGTGTCACCTGAAATGATGATCGTGGAAGGGGGGCCGGCCCTTCTACACTGACTCCTGTTACCTTCCCACCGTAGTGGTACCCATTTTCCGACCAGTTAAGGATGGATAGCTGGGTTGGCTAGAGTCGGGAAAGCTTTGTGGCCTCCGAAGATCGAACCACCGACCGTAAGATCGGAAGTTCTTACCAGCGCCGTAGACCACTCGGCCATCCCGACCCTGAGATTCTGTTATATTGTATATACTGCATTTCCCTGCGGTTTTTGTTCCAAAACTTCCAAAAATTTTGAAATATAACAAAACAATGAAAAAACACAAGCTGACGAAAGGACTTGTGATTCGAAAATTGTGAAGGAGGATCGAGGAAGGGGGGGATTTGGAGTGAATTGTATAAAATGTCGATGTTACCTGCTAAAGTTTGCTACTTCGTTACGTTACAAGTATATATAATGATAACTGTGTGGGTATGCACCTATATAACATGCAATATGCAAATATTTTATGTTGGACGGCTCTCTGTACTATATATGTGTTTTAGGCAGTTTTGGACAATTCTAAGCATTCCATATCATTCACCTTAAATAAAAATAAGGCTGTTGTTGTGGAGTATGATTTGGATATCAGTACTGATATGTTTCAGGTATCGTACGATATATTACTGGGCTTATTCTAGGGATTTTTTTCTTTGGGGAGGTCCTCCCAGAGGCCGAGGGCTAGGAATTTGGGGGGCGAAAATTTTCCTAAAAATGAGCTTAAATAGCGCCATTTTCTAGCATGCACTGTAAACGTTAATTTTCATTGCAAAATAGAGGCAGATTTAGTGGTCAAAAAGGCAAAAATCTCTGGCGAAAATTCTGGAAAATTGTTGAAAATTTGACCTGAGCTAATTTTTCAGGACAAAATTTGGTATCAGAAGGAGGGGCAGCCTTTGGTTTTGGGGGCGGGGAAGATCGTTTATGGGGAAGCCACCTCCCACTAGAATAAACACAGTATTCTATTAGGCAATAGTTCTCCCAAACATTGGTGAAACAGTTTAAAATGTACCTTAATTAATATGCATTATGTGTCGTTATTCTCTTGTGACTTTTGTTAGTCTTGTGTTCTTTTCCCCCGAGAGCTGGCTTTTTAATTCTAGATAATCGGTTGGGTTGCAGAAGCATATTGAGTTGTAGTGACGATTTTGTTTGTTTCAGATTGGTCGCTCCAGTGAGCCCCAGATTGATTTCACGGTGGTGGATACGTGGTTGGGTGTAGCCAAAGATCCTGATCAAATTCAACAGGCAAAGTACGTGACACGCATTTTATGTCGGTTTGTGAGTGGGCGGTGTAGCCAAAGTGATTAGCCAATTCACATCTTAGTGCTAGCCAACCAATAAAGCCAGTTTCTATTGCAAAGCATACATACTCTCAAAGATTTTCTTGTTGACAATGGTTTGTGACGCCATACATTTGTCATTAAGCTGCTGGGAAATTTGCTTTCTCTGGTTCCTCTCAAGACTGCGTTAGTTGTAAGGCAAATCTAGCGTTGCAAGCGATTGGACAAATTGTATTTCTAACTCTAAATGTAGTGTTTGCACGCGGCATAGGTCAGTTTTTTAATAGAGCTATCATTGTTTAATATAATGGCACCGATGGTTTGTTTTTTCATTTCTTTGCCTTTAAGGTGGTGATTCCTTTTAGAGTCATCAACTTTTGCAGACTGAAGCAAATTTTTAATTATAATGAAATTGTTTTTCGATTTAGAGAATTTAGTTTCTTCGTAGGTGCATCCTGAATTTTGTCTACTTTTCTCAACTTTGTGAAGCCTCAGCTTCAGCTAGAAAGCAGAAATCGGGTCAACGATAAAGGCTCTCGGGTATTTTTGTGCAACGCACGACTGTTAAAGGGCAATCCTCCAGCGTGCAAATTAAATGCTCTACAATCGCTGGAAAACAATCGGTCGATTGTTGCAAAAACAATATTTTTATCATCACACAGACATGCCTGTTGGGTAATGATCACGCCTCGAATAGTTGGCCTCTGTGACAGCTTCAAATCGACACCTTTAGCTTCGTTTTACGGCTTGGGCAGCTTGAGAAGTAATGGATTATTTGATGCCTGTAACGACGAAATGGATTCGTCGGTTGTCCTCCGGAAGATGCATGATGATGTCTGCAAAACGACAAGTTTTTGACGCCAAAATGAGAAAGTTGGCTATATCTCACTGTAGAGAAAAGCTATAAAGTTGCTTCAAAAAGCAAAAATGTAGAGCACCAGGAGATCTTTCAAATGATTATAGTTATAACTATGCAACCGCTGCCAAATTGTCAAACATTGACAAAAACTCCCTGAACGCAGATGTCGAATTTTTGGAACTGGAATGCGCGGAAGGATTTAGAATAATATTAAAAGAACTTATTTTGGAAAGTTTTATCAAATTTGATTTGGGCCGTGCGCTAGCAATAGTGCCCCAAAAGGAATCACAACCTTAAAGAGACCTTTTTCAGACAATTTGGTTTCGTCTGTTTTAGATTGCAATCAACGATTAGCCGATTTTCCTGTCGACTCTTGGTGGAACGGGATCCTCCCTATGCAGCCAGACTCTATGCAGCCGGCTTTGATAGCTCAAAAAATATTTTCCTTGGGGTAAATGCTATGATAACTAATAAAATAGGTACTGTATAAAGTTTGCTGCTGGGAACCTTAAAATAGCTACCTACATACATAAGTGTGTAAATAGTAACAGTGCACTCGACGAAAAAATTAAGATTAGTTTTATCAAGATTTCATAATATAAGAGTAAGAAACTCTTACAGTAGCATGTACAAAGCATGCTAGGTATGCTCGGTGCGTTAAGTCGGGACCCCCCCCCCCCCGAAAGTCTCGGTGGGGGGGGTCCCACTTAGCACTAATTACACGCTTTCAGGCCTGTTGCGGTTCCTATTTTTCCTATTTTTTCCTATTTTCAGCCGAAATTCCTATTTTTTCCTATTTTTTGTATTTGACCAGTGTGAATTATAAATTTTTATCTTGGCTATTTTGCTGCACAGAATACAAAGCTTTCTT
Organism: Trissonchulus latispiculum; assembly: GCA_030248195.1. NCBI lineage: Eukaryota > Metazoa > Nematoda > Enoplea > Enoplida > Ironidae > Trissonchulus > Trissonchulus latispiculum. The sequence continues at coordinate 12,412 of JASAND010009643.1, forward strand.
CAAGCTTTGAATGACATAATAGGTTTTGAGAAAAATTTTGCGCCTTCGGCGCAATTGTGTTTTACTTGTTTTTAAAACGCCCTCGTCTTACCTTTGCCTATATTAGTCCTCCAACTTTAACTTACACTAGGTATACCTTGGTGCATATGTGCGTTGGGTTACTAAATTGTTAGTTTGAAAATTAAAAGCTTTGTACGGCCATTGCCACAACATTTCCCTGTTTTAAAAATTCGTAGTTATAAATAAGTCAGCACAGATTAAGCTAAGTTTCCAAATGTTTGGTAATTGGACGTACATACGTATTGTATAATTTAAAATTCAGTGCTCGTTGCACATCCACACTTGCTTTACTCATACGTTAACCATGGGTGTTTTTGTTTTAGTTCTAGTATTTTTAGAAATGTAAGATTCCAAAAAGATAACGAGAAGTAGGAATGCAAGTAATTGCGGAGGGTCTGTGGGCTGGGCTTCCAGCAAAACTAGCGATTTTTGTGAAATTCACGACCCAGTAGCAAATTTCTTGAGCACTTTGACTGATCTTTTTCAGTAATTTTCTCTTTCTGTCGCTAGAAAGAGTGCGCACAAGACCAAACGTTTTTCATTTATTTCATTTTATTTCATTCATCTTACTTACTTACTTCTTTTGATCAGTCACCGAGTAACCAGTGATTTTATATGGCGGAAAGCGGCAACACGGAATCTTCTAGGGTCATCTTCTGTTGCCAGATCCACAGGCAATGAGTTCCAACTGCGTGTAGTCGATGGTATGAAGCTGTCTATATGATGACTTGAGCGAGAATAAGGCGTTCTTCTGGCCGCAGGGTTCGCAGTGGCTCGAGTGCGGCCTCCATCCGGGTGGACAGGTGGTAATAGAAGACTCAAAGATGGAATGTCGCCCCGAAAGACAAGAGCATGATACACAGCCAACGCACCAGTACGGTTTCGCAGCTTAATACTGTCGAAAGTGGTACCACAGATTTTGGAAGATTTCCTGTTGATGGACTCAAGAGCGCTGAAGGTGTATTGGGGGGCGTTAGTGCACAGAGGCAGGCAATATTCCATTATTCTAGAGGATTTTCCGAATTTTCAGAAAAATTCAAAAATTTTCGGAAATTTCAAATTTTACCGGTGCTTTTTCAAAAAATTTCTAACTTACCTTTACCAGAAAACTAGCAATTTCTTTCGAAAGCTGCGGGGAAAACAGAAAAAGTGTTTTTCCTTCCTGTGTCCATACCTGGTTAAACTGGCATTTTCTAGTGGGGGGGGGGGTTGGACTTCCCCCCCCCCACTTTTCGGAGCCCCCCCACTTTTTTGGAGGTCGACCAAAAGTGTCGAAAAATTAGGTTTTTGAGGTCAAATTTTCAAACATTTTCTCAATTTTTAGCTAGTTTATGGACTTATTAGTTCATTTTAAGCTTAAAAACAGCTATTTTTTACGTTTTTTACCTTAAAATGCGAATTTTTGGCTAAAAATTTAGGTGTATTCGTACCTTGGGCTTGCCCCCACTTTTCGGAAGTCCCTCCACTTTTCGGAAGCCCCCCCCCCCCAGTTCCCCGTCCCTAGGGGGTGGGCGAAGCGTATTATAAATGGTTCGAATCCCGAAAAATGGTGATACCACCGTTCGTTAAATTCAAAATAAGAGTTAAAAGTTTTCAGAACATTTAAAATTCATTTAAAGACACATAGTAGTTGCGCTTTCTGCTGAAATCGACAAATTAAGCCTTCATTTTGAGCCTGGAAATTCCTATTTTTTCCTATTTTTTGACCAAAAAGTTCCTATTTATTCCTATTTTTTGATGGTAAAATTCCTATTTTTATTCCTATTTTTTCAAAAACCTCGCGCAACAGCCCTGCGCTTTCATATAAGCGTGTGTCTGCTCGCTGATTCGCCCATTAGCCTAAGGCTTATGGTAGGTAATTTATTAGTTATTTTAATTAGTTAATTATAACTTTAATTAGGTTAATGCAATTAAAAAACTAATTCGACAACTTTGTAGCATTTTTTCTACTCTTTCCAATGATATAAAAATTATTGCATAATACAAAAATTCGAAGGAATGTAATGTGCAACAATTTTTTATATCATTGGAAAGAGTAGAAAAAATGCTGCAAAGTTGTCGGTTTAGTTTTTTAATTGCATTTATATACCTAATTAAAGTTATAAACAATTAATTAAAATAACTAATAATGAAAGCGTGTAATTAGTGTTAAGTGGGACCCCTCCCACGAGACATTCGGGGGGGGGGGTCCCGACGGAATGCACCGAGCATGCCTAGCATGCTTTGTACACGCTACTGTAAGAGTTTCTTACTCTTATATTATGTACTCTTGGTTTTATATAAGGTTTTCCACAAGGGAGTTGCAATCCAAAAAATGTTTAATTACGCTGACGGTCCTGCTTTTCATATCAGATTCATGTGATATTGCGAACACGATTTTCTTAAACGTTTTAGGAACGGGCCACTAAATGGACGACCAGTAATGGAGAAATTGATGGGCTCACGACTAACGGAATTTTAATCCTTCATCCCGTATTTGACTGTGATGATAACCATCAGACGAGTAAGAATCCCGCAAAGAAATAATTTAAAATGCGATTGCCCAATAGTCTCTTAGGCAATGCCTGGGCTCTCCTCTGTGTCGGACTAAGGCTGCGTCTTAGTGACTACAGCAGGGCAGGCGTTTTTCATTATATTTCTTTTTATTGATGTTTAATAAGTGCCGAAATCTATTAGCAATTAATTTGTTTTAATTGGATACTACTTTTATAATAATGAAGCTTTACCAGTTGTATGAAGGAGTGTCTCTATCTTTAATTTTAGACTCCTATGTTTGGCGAGAGGTATCGGTTGGTGGAGAAATCTATACTCTTCGGGAAACACGATCAGCTTTACAACGAGGGAAGCTAGTAAGTTTTGTCGTTTACAACTATGAAAGGGATTAGCAGGAGACTTAGATTACATCTGAAATTTGTACACATACCCGAAATTGATACGTACATAGAAAAGATTTCTGCTTTTGAAGCTTTGTCTTTGGCCCTCTTATCTTTGTTGTCTTATAGAATTTCTCAATCCACGGCGACGACTCAAGGACATTGTAGTCTTGTTTTCGTAGCTAGCTAGCACTCATTCTGAATTCTACGTTACTTTTCCAGCAGTGGTTATATACGTACACTCTAATCAATTATTTAGTTTACAATTTTGTTTCTTTTTGATTTCTACACGATATTATTTTGTATAGGTCAGCAATGAGACCAATGTCTTGACCGATGGGAGCTTAATAGATCTCTGTGGTGCTACCTTACTTTTCCGAACCGCTGATGGTTTATCAAAGGGCCCTGTAAGTCATGTAGACGTACATATTTGTGCTTTCCTGAAATGTTACTTGGGTTCAAAATATTTATGGGGCGGTGGACTACAATTTCTTTGAAAGATTGTGCTATTTATGTAGCATCGTTTAACTTTTAGTTTTAGCTTCTAATAACATTAGGCGCATATATAATCATATGTATAGTCACAGGGTTTTTTGTGCATTTTACTGTGCATATGCACACTTTTTTCCAAAATGCACACTCGAATTTAAAAATGCACACATAAATGCACAGTCAAATTCTGCTTCCGCTAACCACAAAATGCTCTAAAAAATTTCCAAAGTGCTTTAAATTTTAAAAAAAGCTCTAGCTTTTAGCTGGGGGCTGCCGCCCCCAGACCCCCGCTTTTTTTTTACGTACTATTTTTCGGTCATGGCAACGTCGCAACAACCTTTCTTTGTTTTATTCTTCCTCACTAAAGCCACTAATTATTGAAATATTTCTGCTTTAGATTGTTAAGTATATATTTATACTAGTGTGCGTTCCTTCATCGTCAAAAATAAAAGGCTGGATTAAGCCTATTTTTCTCAAAGCATTTCTTTATATACATTTTCTTCCTCTACAACGGTTCGACGTGTGCAATGCTAGCTCTCTTAAAATTGCCGTTTGTTAATCTGTTAAAATGGTAAGAAATTGTTCATAAAAATTTCTTTCGTGTTCAAAATTCCAAAAAATTCCCAACTTCTGGGGAACTCCGCCCCCAGACCTCCCCGGCGTCGACTTTCAATCTAATTTCTGCAGTATATATGTCGTAGCTAAACTGCACTTGTTGGCAAATGTGCACATTTGCCAGTCATTTTGGACAAACTGCACTTTCTCCAGGTGACGGCTGGACGAACTGTTCTAGCAAGCGTGCATGTGCAGTTTTGCCAATTTTCACTGGCAAAACTGCACTTGTGAGCGTCTCAGTCAGTTTTGCCAACTCAACGTTGGCAAAACTGAGGGACATTTAAAACAACGCTGATTGATGAAACCTTCCCTCTTAATGATGCACAAAAATAGTTGTCGTGCGTGGTAGAAATCTTAATCGTTTGATAAATTTGGCCACCGCTATTTTAATTTTAATTTGTCAGTTTCTTTGTTGTTTGGCCTTTGTCGATTTATTTTTTAGAAAAACTAGAAATTAGCAAACAAGTATTTTTGAGCAACGCGAACAAACAACTTCTTAGTTGTTCATAAAAATTTAATTGCATTGAAGCTGAAAGTTAACTATTTAAATTGAATTTAAGTTGAATCTTCAATTTTGAAATTATTTAATTATTTATGTATGTATTCGTGAAAATTTATTTGATATAAACCCAGTTTCATCATTTAAGCTTTCTTCATTTTATTTTAAAATTTCACTTTCAATTTCAAACATTTGAATTTCGTTTTTACATAGTTTTACATTTTGAATTTACATTTAGATTTAGTTTTCCATTTAGACGCAATGAAAAGAATTTTTAGAGAACTTTTCAAGCACATAAAATGTTGTTTGTTCGTGTTAGTCATAATGTTAATTGCTAATTTCTCTGAAATCTTGTCATTTAATGGATTTTGTCTGGAAAAATTTTACTATTGCAGATTCAACAATAAATTCAAATTTTAAAATTGACAATTGAAGAAACTTACCCATTGAAATTAACAGTTGCCGAATTATTAAAACTATTGAAAATTTTCATCATGACCCCTATTTCTGTGCAGTATAAAAAGGGAAGGTTTCATCAGTCAGACTTTGTTTTAGACGTTCCTCAGTTTGGCCAACGTTGAGTTGGCAAAACTGACTGAGATGCTCACAAGTGCAGTTTTTCCAGTGAAAATTGGTGAAACTTGACATGCGCGCTTTCTGGAACAGTTTGTCCAGTCTTCGGCTGGAGAAAGTGCAGTTTGTCAAAATGACTGGCAAATGTGCACATTTGCCAACATGTGCAGTTTTGCTACCACATATATATACGTTAGATATATATGTATATTAAATGGTTACCCGCAGAACAGGGCTGAATTACACCAATACGTAATTTCAGCTCGGATTTTATCGTTACTTTGAAGAAATTCTTGAATTATATAAGTAAATTTGGCAGCAAATTGACAATCCTATGTTGATTTTATGTTATTCAAAATTTTGCGCTTAATAGGTTCACAGCATTGCAGGTGTCAAAACCCGACACCTATATATATACGTTAGTTTGTATAGTTCTGCATTTGCCTAAATATCAGTATATATACGTGTGCTAACCAGTTAAGATTTAAAATCGTCATCAAAACATCAACTAAAGCGTGGGATTCCAGTTGAAGTCAAAAATGCGTAGAACACAAAATTACGGCCAAAAATGTACGTTATAGTTCAAAATAAGCAATTTTTTAAAAATGCACACATTTTTTTCCAAAATGCACACTATTTTTTAAAAATGCACAAAAATGCACACTTGTCCGCAAGTCAAGCGGGAAAAAAACCCACTTTTCAGATTTTTTGGCCAGAACTTTTTAATGGTTGGACATATCGAAATGCTGATTATACAGGTAGCTAGCCTAGTCGTAAGCTTTCTTATGAGCTATAGAACACCTCTCTAGGGTATGCCGTTAGCGAGAAAAATTGTCCCAAACTGGCGGGAAAAAAACCCACTGCGGGAAAAAACCCGTATGCGGGAAAAACCCACCCCAAAAAATTTTTGGCAAGTTGCCAGGAGCATTTCTAACCATTCCAAATGAAAGAGCGGGTTGTTTTTAGTACAACTGCATCAAAATATATTAGTTTTTGTACTAAAATTGAGGTCATGTCGTCATTTGAAAATGTTGTATCTTTAACACATAAACATAGGCAAATTTTGGAAATTTTTTAAAAATTGTTTATTTTCGGCAGTTTAAGCATCCTATCGTGTAGAAAACTTGTTTTTCTTGTATTTAGAGCCAAACTAGACCCATTTTAAGGCAAAAATAAGCATTTTTGGTCAAAATTGAAATTTTGGCTTGAAATGGCACCGAGTCCGATTTAGACCCCCTGGACCACCCATAACAGTACGAACCCAGGTAAAACAGGGTTTTTTTTTGGTCGCGGACAAGTGTGCATTTTTTGTGCATTTTTAAAAAATAGTGTGCATTTTTGGAAAAAATGTGTGGCATTTTTAAAAATTGCTTATTTTGAACTATAACGTACATTTTTGGCCGTAAATTTGTATTCTACCTATTTTTGGCTTTAACTGGAATCCCACACTTTTGTAGTTAATGTTTTAATCATGATTTTAGATCTTAACTGGTTAGCACACGTGTATACTGATATTTACGCTAATGCATAACTAACAAATTTATTAACGTAATATATAGGTGTCGGGTTTTGACATCTGCAATGCAGGGAACCTATTAACTATATATACATATATACAAGCTAAAAATTGTGAAGAACATAAAATCAAGATAGGGTTGTCAATTTATTGCCAAATTATTGCGGATTGATGTAGTCCAGCCCCCGCTAATATCTATATAAAGAAGAAATTTGATTGAAACTCGATGCCGGGGGTCTGGGGGACGGAGTCCCCCAGAATTTGAGGATTTTTTGGAATTTTGGACACGAAGAAATTTTTATGAACAATTTCTTACCGTTTTAACTGATTAATAAACGGAAATGAGAGCTAGCATTGTACGCGACGAACCGTTGTAGAGGAAGAAAATGTAAAGAAATAGTTTAAGAGAAATTGGCTTCAGCCGTTTATTTTTGACGATGAAGGAACGCACAGTATATATAATAATATGTATAAATACTTACAACCTATAGCAAAAATATTTAAAAAATTAATTAGTGGCTTTAGTCAAAGAAGAATAAAACAAAGTAAGGTCGTTGCGGCCATGCCATGACCGAAAAATCAGTAACGAAGCGGAAGTCTGGGGGCGGCTAAAAGCTAGAGCTTTTTTTAATATTTTAAGCACTTTGGAAATTTTTAGAGCATTTTGTGGTTAGCGGAAGCAAAATTTGACTGTGCATTTATGTGTGCATTTTTAAATTTGAGTGTGCATTTTGGAAAAAAGTGCATATGCACAATAAAAAAATGCACAAAAAACCCTGAGTAAAACCTTATACCAATTTAATCTATAAGCTCTATTGAACAAATGTATGTATTGGTTTGACCTTTCCGGTCAATGGTTAGAAAAAAATTGAATTTTGAAAAGTGGGTTTTTTCCCGCCGTGGGTTTTTCCCGCCAACTCCAGGTCACCCCCAGGTCGCACCGGAAGGGTCAGAGCAGTGTGGCATATCATCATGAAGCGCAACAGATGCCCTACAGGTACATATAATCCGCTTTGGTCTAAGTCTTTCAGTAGTTCAGGGTGGCCCAGCAAAGTTTGCCAAATTTCGGCACTTGGTCGGACCAAAATTTCCAAAAATTTCAAAGTCCCAAAAAATTTGCAGAGAAGCATAGGAGCTGCCATAATACACCCTCCAGGGTTATTTTGGATGCTCTTCAAGATAGGCTAATAAAATCCTAGATAGCTCATACCGGTAAGCCCACACTGGGGGTGGGTTTTTTCCCGCATTGGTGAGTGGGTTTTTTTCCCGCGTGACTATATGCTAGAATGTGTATAAGAATCATAAAACCATATACTATAACCCTTAGCACCACGCCCACAATAGAGCTTTAACACACAAGCATAGGGCGAGTGAGCGAACGCCGTTTCGACCAGGTACCTACTGATTTTCGGGGGGGGGGGGTAGCCATTATCGTGCAGATCATAGTTTTTGCTCCCTGATAAGCAGATAGTGTGCCTGGTAACATATGTACTCTTAGTTATTACGTACTCTTGTGATTATATCAATCAACCAAAACTCACAATGACGTGCAAAATACTCCTATCAATTCTCGTTTTTTGATTATTCTGTGATTTTTTCTTTTCTATACTTCAGAGTAAACGCCAACTTGAGTCCGTTCTGGACGAACTGAACGTCGGTCGGCCCCAGTGTCCGGTCAGCCTCAATACCCTGGTCATCCCTCGGGGTCGACATCGTGCCCTCTCCTCAACTACGGGCCACCCGCCCCCACTTATCAGTGAACCAGTTGCCCTTTGTCCTGCTTTGGCTGTGGTCGCATACGGGGAGGACATGCCTGGGAGGATCACAAAAATGAAGGGCAGATGCACGAGTGCCCCCTTATGTTGAGGGTAAGGAACGACTGGCAATGAAGAATTAGAATTGAAAATGGAGAATTAAATCTTTTATAGATTAGATTTTTCTAGCTCGTACGTTTAGTGTTAGCCCAGTAGTCGAGTAATAAAATCAATTGATGCAACTCTTTTAATTATTGTGCCCTAGAAAGATTCGGTTAATTAACTGTAGGTTGCAATTTTTAGACTTAAAAACTTAAAAGAGCCGTTTAAATAAAGTAGAGCTGTCTGTACAAATGTTCATTTCTCGTGTTTAGCATCTTCAAGTACCCGTAACATAAAACTGGGCAGCGTTGCAAAAGATTCTCAAAAAATTTCTCAGTTATGCTTAGGTGATTGTTTAGGCGAATCGAGTTTTAAAAGATGGAGAATCCTACTCCTCTAAATGGCTCTAGACAGCCTCTTAAGTACCCTTCTAGGAGGATGCTGGGGAGAATCTTTTGCAACGCGGCCCAAGTACGAATTCAAATTTTGTTTTCAGTCCGATGCCATTACTCAGGTTAGCATGGGTATGGAAACGGCATTTCATCTAGACTCAGAGAAGCCCAACTACGCATTTGTTCCTTGTGGCCATATGGCTTCCTTACAGAACCGTTCGGTATGCATAACTGTATATAGTAATGTGGACTTCTCGTTGTGTTATTTTGGCTATAATGTGGACTTCTCGCTGTGTTATTTTTGGCTATCTAAAATGTTTTCCGAGCCAAGTAGCGGGCCCAGAAGGTCCATCATTTCTCGAAACGGTTAGCAACTTGTCCCTCAATTATTACGAGTGTAAATTTCTTTTTGACTGAATTTTTGGCGTGCGTAGTGTTGAAGGTGTAGGCTGTTTCGGTGCAGCCAATTTCTTACAAATACGGCACCTTCGATATGTTGACACGCTGAGACCTCCCGCCTGTGATTTCGGTCTTAATGTTTCTAGCATATTGCAAGCTCAGGATATTGCGTATTCTGGCGTGTTTTACTTTTTCTATTACTGGGTTTTACTGTGACGAAATAACGGAAATTAAAAGTGGGGGATAAAATGGGCTAAAAACGCTAGAAATACAGTATAAAATAGCCTATTTTCAAGTGTGCTCTCAACTTTCTTTCTAAAATGTGCTCAACAATTAAGTTTTAGCACCAAAATGACGATTTTTGACCAAAACATTCCTGCGAAGCCGGATAATTTTTGAAAAATTTGCCCAAAAATCCTGAAACTTTGGTAATAAATTTCTAGGAATCTAAGGGTGAGTGCGAGAAGCCCAAGAAAGTGGGGACGGGAACGAGTGGGGGGCCGAGTGGGGAAACTTAAAAATTGGGAGCTCC
>JASAND010009644.1:0-21279 GCA_030248195.1 Trissonchulus latispiculum
TGATTTTCCCTTGCCCTTACATTTATTCATTTGTAAAAACATATTAAGGTTTCAGTTTACTTAGTTTTTAATTTCCATAACTAATTAATGTTTTTAATTTTTAGATTAATTTTGCTTGTAATCTCTGTTTAACGCATACCCGTGAATTTTTAAATTTAATAGTTTATTAACAATTTAATTAATTAATATTTCATTTTAATTATTTTCTTTCTCTCCACAAATCAGTCCAAGTACTCCAATTTCTGTATTAACTCCTTGTGTGCTTCAGCATCACCGAGTATATCCTGCACGAGCATATGGGGGATATTAACTTAACAGCAATTCGTACTATCAGGGTACTACGGCCATTGCGTGCCATCAATAGAATTCCAAGTAAGAACGGTAATCTAATCTATAGTGCAAACTGTAGAAATCCACAGGTTTCGCTAAGACGGCAAGTGTCGCATATTACGAGGAAAAGGGAAACATTTAAACTTTGAAGGGATTTCATACATCATTTTATTCCTAACTAACCATATTCGATAAAAGAAATTCATATAGTTATCAAAAATTGTATCTTTAGTATTGAATTAAACGTGTTGTAATCAAGTGGCTTTTATGCCAGTGTTGTCTGACAGCAAGAATCTATTGTCTATTTAACTATGTGGATTTCTGGTAGAAAATACGAAAATAAATTTTGCAAAAGGTACAAAAGATTTCGTTGATGATTTGTTATACGGTACACTTTTGCAAACGACTGCACACGCATTCAGGTAGTTTTTTTACAAAAATTATTTAAGAGACTAATTAAGAGAATATTGAAAACCTATGAGCCATAAGTATTTTTCGTAAAACTTTCAGTGCTTCTAAGTAATCAGGTTAATGTGAAAAATATGTAATAGGAAATCAGAAATCTATTAATGTAAATTATTTTTAAAATCGTATCACTTTATCGGTAAAAGCGAAATTTGGCGGAAGTCAACTCACTCTTTGATTAAAGTGATTGTTTTTCAGGTATGCGGATTCTGGTGAATCTCCTGCTGGATACTCTTCCTATGCTGGGAAATGTGCTACTGTTATGCTTTTTTGTATTCTTTATTTTTGGTATTGTTGGTGTACAATTGTGGTCAGGCATACTCAGAAATCGCTGCTATCTCAATCTTCCAGATAATACCAGCGATACACCGTATGCACATTAACTGTTTATTTGGTGATTTAAGTTGAATACTACCTGTGATATTATGAACTCTATAGAATTTTCATTGAGTAAGCGAAAAGTCGTGTTCACAAGTGTAAGTTGTAGCACTGCCAGCAATGCTCTCAGAGATTTTGCACAGCGAACACTAGTAGGCGAATCTCCGAGTAGGGTTGCACCGTTAGCAAAATTACGGGTCCGGAGCCTTCCCAGATTGCGGGGCCGGGCCGGGGCCTTCCCAGATTGCGGGGCCGGGCCGGGGCCTTCCCAGATTGCGGGGCCGGGCCGGTACTTTCCCAGATTGCGGGGCCGGGCCGGTACCTTCCCAGATTGCGGGGCCGGGCCGGGGCCTTCCCAGATTGCGGGGCCGGGCCGGGGCCTTCCCAGATTGCGGGGCCGGGCCGGTACCTTCCCAGATTGCGGGGCCGGGCCGGGGCCTTCCCAGATTGCGGGGCCGGGCCGGTACCTTCCCAGATTGCGGGGCCGGGCCGGAGCCTTCCCAGATTGCGGGGCCGGGCCGGTACCTTCCCAGATTGCAGGGCCGGGCCGGGGCCTTCCCAGATTGAGTGGGCGGGCCGGGGCCGTCCAAGATTGAGGGGCCGGGCCGTGGCCTTCCCAGAGTGCGGGGCCGGGCCGGTACCTTCCCACATTGCGGGGCCGGGCCGGGGCCTTCCCAGATTGCGGGGCCGGGCCGGTACCTTCCCAGATTGCGGGGCCGGGCCGGGGCCTTGCCATATTGCGGGGCCGGGCCGGGGCCTTCCCAGATTGCGGGGCCGGGCCGGTACCTTCCCAGATTGCGGGGCCGGGCCGGGGCCTTCCCAGATTGCGGGGCCGGGCCGGTACCTTCCCAGATTGCGGGGCCGGGCCGGGGCCTTCCCAGATGGCGGGGCCGGGCCGGGGCCTTCCCAGATTGCGGGGCCGGGCCGGTACCTTCCCAGATTGCGGGGCCGGGCCGGTACCTTCCCAGATTGCGGGGCCGGGCCGGTACCTTCCCAGATTGCGGGGCCGGGCCGGGGCCTTCCCAGATTGCGGGGCCGGGCCGGTACCTTCCCAGATTGCGGGGCCGGGCCGGGGCCTTCCCAGATTGCGGGGCCGGGCCGGTACCTTCCCAGATTGCGGGGCCGGGCCGGGCCCTTCCCAGATTGCGGGGCCGGGCCGGGGCCTACCCAGATTGCGGGGCCGGGCCGGGGCCTTCCCAGATTGCGGGACCGGGGCATTCCCAGATTGCGGGGCCGGGCCGGGGCCTTCCCAGATTGCGGGGCCGGGCCGGGGCCTTCCCAGATTGCCCGTTACATGGCCCCGGCACCGGCCCCGGCCCTGTTACATGGTCCCGGCCCCGGCCCTGTTACACGGCCCGGCGGCCCCGTCGGGCCAGACTCCATTTCACAGCCTCCGCAAGTATATTGGCACTATATTGGCAGTCTTGATGCTTCTTCTGAAAGGCGATTTTAATAAATATTTTATATTCGGATCTAATGTTAATGATTAATAATTGTAAGTATGGCTTGCGTTACAGTTAGTTATTAATAGCAATAAACAATCATTATTTATTGGCACTTGTTGTCACGTTAAAACGGCATTTGCTGTTGATATGCATTAATACATTTTCAAACTTTGGCCCTTTCGGAGCGCGAGTTAGTTGAGTTAAATTAACTCGATCCTTTTCGCGTCAAGATTAAAGGAGCTGAAGGAGTTAATTCTGCATTCGCGAGCGAGTTAAAATAGACTCGTTTAACTCTGCAGCAGTATGTAGCCTATTTTGTGTACTATTTCGCAATAAAGCAGGCCAAAGTTGACACCCTGTGGTCACAATTAATATTTTAAATTTTGGAAAGTTTCCGAATTTCGCTAAGTTGGCTTTATTCAGTCAAATTAGAAGCTTTTCAAACTTCAAACGAACCTTTTCAAATTTTATAAGCAAACAGATAGTATGTCAAACATTAAATAAAAACAAACAAAAAACTCAAACTGACCCTAATAACCGTAAAGCCAGCACAATTCTCAAGACAAATTTAAGTAAGTTTGAAAAGGTTCAAAACATATAGCTTGATAACACACAACGCCACATTAAAGAGAAATATATAAATAAGCCGATAATATCCATACGTACAGCAAATAATATAGAATAAAATTGTTATATTATGAGCAAATCGGCCTCTGAGGCCCCGTTGGCTGTAACGGGACCGGGGTCCAAAATCAACGGGGCAGGGCCGGGGCCGGACCGTTGAAAAAATTGCGGGGTCGGTCCGGAGCCCGGCCCCGTTACACGGCCCCGGCGCAACCCTATCTCCGAGTGAAGGGCACGAGGGCTTCGCCTGCAATGGAGCTCACAAATTTCAATGAGCACAACAAGCAGTGCTACAGCTGGCTTGTAATATGGCTCAAAAATCCCGAAGACATTTCGTCTTCGGCATGTCAAGTCATCAAAGTTTTTCTACTTTTCTGTCGTTTATAAATGCTAGTCAATCTAATTTGCATATTTATGTCTGCGTAAAGTATTTAAGGAGAAGTACTTCGTGTACAGTGCAGTCAGTTCTGCTGACTGTCAACAGCTTCGTTGGATATTCCGAAAGGGGGGGGGCGTAGACTTAGCACTGCAGTGCACAGCTTTTCAGTTTTGTGGAAACTGTGTGCATCCTGCATGCCGTGCACTTATATTGTACGAAAGGGATTATAGCATGGTTCAATTACACTGAGCCATGATACCAAAGTTAATGTTTGACGTGTTTTTGTTCAAAGTCGACACATTCTGGGATGCTGTTGCTGCTGTACAATCTTATTTCTTCTTTTTTCAGTGACGACCTTTATACGTTTTATGTTCCGGACAACGGCTTGGAATACATTTGCTCAATCGCCAAGGATAACGGAATGCATCGTTGTGAGGATCTCCCCAGATACAAATTTCAAGGGCACGAGTAAATAGATTTGTTTGCTGTAAATGCAATACTAAATAAGCAACATGTAGTTCTACAAGAAATACTGGAGCCTATGCCAGCCAGTCTTAGCCACCCATTTAGAAATATTAGGATTTTTAATTGGTTCGGAGCCTTGGAACCTTTCTAAAAATACAAAATAGCATTTTGTATTTTCCTAATCTTGTCATTTTAGCCACTATCACAAACGTTTTTAACATTATTTAGTTGTTGTATTTGCATATTATTTTCATTATTGCAGATGCAATGAAACTGCATTGCCAGCGCCTTATAACAACACTCCCCAAAACAGCTCATGTGTTGACTGGAACATGTATTATTCTGAATGCAAATCTGGAGCCAAAAATCCTTTTCAGGGTTCAATTAGCTTTGATAACATTGGCTTAGCCTGGGTAGCAATATTTCTTGTAAGTGCAATTTCTGTAAATTTAGCATGCTGCCTTTCCTTGTTCAGAACGCTTAATATTTATTTTTGGTATCATTTATTACTATATAAAATTAGCATATCAGATAAATTTAATTAAAAAATTTATTAATGGAGTTAAATTGCAAACTGATATACAGTTATTAACATCGTTTGTATTTTACTTGGTTGATGTAACTATTAAATATTTTATCGCTTTGGAAGCTTTGGCATGCCTGCGCGTGTTTCTCCATTGAATCAGCGAACTTATCAGAAAATGACTGTTTTAATTAAATCATCAGTTATCGTTAATTATTTCAGGTGATTAGCTTAGAAGGATGGACTGATATTATGTATTATGTCCAGGATGCGCATTCCTTTTGGAACTGGTCTTATTTTGTTACACTTATTGTTGTAAGTCTATTTATAACCATTTTAAGATAATATGAATTCATGATAATACTATTTTTGGGAATAAACAGTGAATGAAACTAACAGTGAATGGTTCATTTTTATTAACTCGAACTCAAAAGATTTGGTTTATTTCATGTTCTAGGTTGGTGCTTTCTTTATGATCAACCTCTGCCTGGTAGTTATCGCTACTCAATTCTCAGAAACCAAACGTCGAGAGACTGAAAGAATGCTGGCTGAGCGGGCTCGATATCAATCTACCAGCACTCTAGGTCAGTCTAGATCAAATCCGTCAAAGCAGCTAAGAGTGCAACAATCAGCGCGTTATAAAATGGACAAAATCGTGTAAACAAGATTGCATAATTGCACTCCTATTAAGAAAAAGACTAATCCACTAATCCTCTTCATTGCATTAGGTAACGGTACTCCAACCATTGTACGCGAGTTTTCCACCTTAGGGGGTCGCTCGGTTCGACAACTTATATCACTCACTTCTCTCCTTTTGTTGGGTGTGGGGGATCTCTAAAGGTGCTGGTTTCGTTTCGGGTATTTTTGACTCATACGGCTTAGGCGGCATATTCATACGGCATACGTCTCCTTTACGTCAATAGTTAAAACGAAATAACCTATATCCGTGCCCTTTAACATTCTGGGACCAGTCCCGGATTTTTAGGCCAAAAGATAAGAAAGTTTTGGTTTTTGGCTCTTTCAGTAGGTAGAGCATACACCGGATTGGTTGTTATGGTTGGAAAGAGGACACAAAAATGAGCATTTTTGCTTTTAAGGGTCAAGCAAATATCAAAGTCGAGCTGAATGGTGAAATCTACAACTTGGTTGCATATGTTGGCAACAAGTCCTGTCCGAAACTGCTAGGCCGCGATTGGATCCAAAAAATATTCGGCAAAGACTGGACAACGAATCTAGCACAGCTGTCGAATAAAAAACTGCAAGATATTCAGTCAATCACCAGAGAAGTCGGAATTCCAAAAGTTGTTCAACGTCTACTAGACGAGTACAAGGACACTTTTTTCAAAGATGGCCTTGGGCTGGTTCAGGAATACAAAGCTCATCTAACTTTGAAAGACAAAGTTCAACCCAAGTTTTTCAAACCAAGACAGGTCCCATTCGCCTACAAAGATAAAGTATCCGCAGTTCTCGATCGAATGGAAAAGGATGGGCAACTAGAAAAAGTGCCAAATAGTGATTGGGCAACTCCAACGGTCTGTGTTCCTAAACCTGATGGGGATATTCGTATCTGTGGTGATTACAAAGTAACACTAAACCCGGCCCTAAAAATGGACTGGCATCCTCTTCCAAGTCCCGAAGAGTGTTTTCACTCTATGATTGGAGGGAAGAAATTCACGAAATTGGATCTCTCTCAGGCATACAACCAAGTCATGTTGGATGAAGAGTCTAAAGAACTTACAACCATGAACACTATTAAAGGACTATATCGCTGGAACCGCCTGCCATTTGGTATATCATCGAGTCCCGCGATTTTCCAAAGTCTGATGGATAAAGTCTTGCAGGGTATTCCGGGCGTGGTATGGTACCTGGATGATATTCTGATCACTGGGGAGAACGACCAGCAACACTTGCAGCGCCTACAAGAAGTATTGGAAAGACTCAGCAAGAGGGGTTTCCGTGGACGATTGTCAAAGTGTAGCTTCTTTCAAGACCAGACCGACTACTTGGGATATCTAATTGATAAAGAGGGCATCCACCCTCAGTCCAAGAAAGTACATTCAATCAGAAATACGCCAGCTCCAACCAATGTCAAAGAATTGGAAAGTTTCATAGGAGGAATCAATTACTACAACAGATTTATTCCAAACATGTCCAAAATTGCTGCTCCGCTAAACTTGCTACGTAGAAAAGGTGTTCCATGGATTTGGTCAACCGAACAAGACAAGGCGTTCAAGGCACTAAAGAATTCACTTTCAGAAGGAAGTCTTTTGGTTCATTATAATCCTAAATTGCCTATTAAGTTGGATTGCGATGCCTCAAGTTTGGGACTGGGCGCTGTTTTTTCTCAAATCGGAGACAGTGGAACTGAGCAGCCTATAATTTTTGTATCCAGGACCTTGAACAAGGCGGAGAAAAACTACAGTCAAGTGGAAAAAGAAGCGCTGGCTATAGTTTGGACAATAAAGAAACTACACAAATACTTAGCTGGCAAGCGATTGAAACTGGTCACCGACCACAAACCTCTCCTAACTCTGCTCCATCCGCAGAAGGGTATTCCTCAATTGGTGGCAAACAGATTGCAGCGCTGGGCCATAATCCTGATGGGTTATGATTACGAAATTGCGTACCGGGCCACGAATGCCCATTGCAACGCCGACGTTTAGTCCCGCCTTCCAGTCAAACAGTCAGAACCCGAAAGTCCTGGTTCTCAAGAAGTACGATCCTTGCAAATGTTTCAACTAACCTCAATCCCTTGGCCGGATCAGTTACTACAGTCAACTAAGCGTGATCCGCTGCTGAGACAAGTGATTCAGTGGGTACAGAAGGGATTCCCTAAATTGGTTCCACCACAGTTCCAACCATTCAAAATAAGAGAAAATCAGTTTACTGTAGAAGACGGATGTCTACTATTGGGTCTAAGACTGGTAATTCCAGAAGAAATGAAGGCACCTGTGTTATCTCTGTTGCACAGTACCCACCCGGGAATCAGTAAGATGAAGTCCCTGGCCCGATCCTATGTCTGGTGGCCTGGAGTCGACAAGGATATTGAGTTCAAAGTGAAAAAGTGCCGCAAGTGTCAAGTCAATCACACTTCACCTGCAAAAGTGCCTTTGCATCCAATGGCTAAACCAACCAAGCCGTGGCAACGTATTCACGTGGACTTCGCCGGCCCATTCCATGGGAAGATGTGGTTGGTTGTCATCGATGCCTTTTCAAAGTGGCCAGAAGTGAAAATAATGTCCACTTCCACCTCACGCGCTACTATCAAAGGGTTGATGGAAATTTTCAGCCAGCATGGTTATCCAGAGCAACTAGTTTCCGACAACGGCTCTTCTTTCACTTCCAAAGAGTTCACCGATTTCTTGACTTCAAAGGCAGTGAGCCACATTCGAAGCCTTATCATCCACAGAGCAACGGTCAAGCAGAAAATTTCGTAAAGACTTTAAAGAAAAGCATGATTAAGTCCCTTCACAGAGACAGCGACCTACACATGGAGCTGTCGGAGTTTCTGTTGCAATATCGGATAACTCCACATTCTGCAACAGGGATTCCTCCGTGTCAGCTCATCTGCAGCCGTATCCTCCGGAATTCCTTGAGTGTGCTACGCCCATGCAGACCACCCGATTTCAGTCCCAGGAACAGTCCGGGAACAAAGTCTTTCCCTGCGGGGTCATTGGTTTGGGTACGATTTTTTGGCAACAATACTCCAAAATGGGTGGAAGGGACGGTAAAGGAACGGCTAGGGACTGTTGCTTACAGGGTAAAAGTTGGCGCAGACATTTTACATCGTCATGCAAACCAGCTGAGGCTGCGTTTATCGGGTCCTGGGAAGAATTTTGGAGCCCCAACTTACTGGTGTTTCCTACTGAGGATCCGCACCCGCCGGAGGAGAATCCTGACAGGAACCCAGGTCCACCTGTTGCAGGGGAACCCCCACGCCGCTTTCCCCAAAGGAACCGACGGCGTCCGTTAGGCTTCATTCCGGGGTCGGACGTCGGGTTTTTCAGGCCCGGTTGAAGTTTCGCCTAAGAGGAAGGAAGTATGGTGACTGAGGAAATATACAAAATGTAAAAGATCTTTTGTTATCATCCTCTGCTTTTTTCCTGTATTAAATAGCTAGCAGATAAGCAGTAGCTCAGCTATTTCAATAACCTTTGAGCTATTTCCAGTGGTTAAGTCAGTATAAGCAAAAAAACTATTTTGAGGGTCAAAAAATGGGCATTTTTGAGGAAATCAGTTTTTTCAAAATTACTGCCAAACCTTTTGGACGAACAGCGACGGACCCGAACAATTTTGGTACATTTATACTCAATCGATACAGCGTCCAAGTGCACATTTTATGAATCCCTACTAGCCGGACTTTATTGCTTTCTGCTAGAGATTTGGAAAAAGATTCGGAAAAATCATTTTGGCAAAACTGCGGCTATACTGTTTTAAACATCGATTTCTCAAAAACTACTAGACAGATTCCACAGATTTTTGGCAGAATGGAAATTCGTGCTATTGCTATTTTTTCTTGGTTTTGGATAAAACTTTCTCAGTTTCGAGAAAATTTAGTGCAAAGTTTAAAAATTTAGTGTCTTCTTGCATTTTACCAATTTTCTCAACCGTTAAATGACACTGAGCGAAACCAAAAACAACGTCCCTCAGCCCATATGTCCTCTGTATGATAGCGCAAAAAGAAATTTTGTCTGGTTCCGCAGTTTTGAAAAATCGATGTTCAAAAATGTTTGGTCTATATCGTTCGTTATGTCAGAAAATTTTTGCTAATTTTTTGCTAACCTTGCTAGTTTGTAAGCTCATGTGAATGACTTGATTATAAGGTTTAAGACGATGTATAAAGCTTTTTCGAACTCCCAAGATTGCGAAAGTTATAGCGTTTTAAAAAATCACCACAAAAGCACTGCACAAAAGGATATATACCACCACCAAAAAGTGGTCACTGTTTGGGATAGGGTGTCGCCACAAGGGTCCCTTCAAGTGACCTTCCCAACTGGGGTCCTTTTTGAAAATAAGCTGAAACGACCGCGCCCGCTCCACCACAAGGGTTTCTGCACTCTTATTGGTTGTTGGCTACCCGTCACCAAACGGGTTTTGGTATGGTTTGTCGACCTCTCCCACAAGGAAAGTTTGCGTATTCTGGCCGGGCACTGTTGCGCAATTCAGTGAAGAGGAACCCTGTCGTGGCTTACTCTTCTTCTAATATATTAGAGAAGTATGAGCTTTGTTGTTGCGCTCTTATTGCTATATATACTCAGTAATTGTTGACTACCCTAAGTGCTTTAGAATGCCTACTCTGTTGCCCGCAAGCGCAACTCTATTAACTTTATCTCGCGAAGCTTAGTGGTAGTAGGTAAACCGCAATCACAACATTTAAATATTTTCAGATGTTACGTTTATCCTAAGTATAGGCTACAGAACGCTTTCTTATCAACATCTAAATTGCAAACTACGTAAGAGTTGTTATGATGGTACCATTTTTGTCACACTTACTGGTTACTGCCAAAGCTGTAGCCCCAGCCCCTCACATCTGACCAAGCTAATAATAGTTTACTTGGTTCCTCTATTTTTTCAGCAGCAAGTGACCAAGCAGAGGCAAATGATAGTGTCTATGAGGCTATCATCAAATACATTGCTCACTTAGGACGACGAGCTAAGCGAAAAGTCATCGCACTCTACGTACAGTATCGTCATCGAAAGGAACTGGAAGCGGAAGCTGCTGCAGAAGAATCCGATCTGAAGAAATCCAGTTCAATGACTTCCGGGAAAAAGCTCACACTTAACCAGGAACCTGCAACAACAAAAAATTGCATAGGACCACCTACTGCGAAGGAAGGTGGCCCTATACTAAAGAAACATTCGGGTACCACAGAGCAGAGCGTTTCCCAGCCTGTGGAAGGGGCACCTAAGCGGACTACTCATCGGAAACGAAAGAGAAGAAAATCCTCTTCCTGTCGGCAGAGAAGACGATTTAATTCTGATATCGAATCTGGGACGCTTAGGAATCAATCAATAGCCATCGACAGGAAATCATCGATAGGCATTGATCAGCATTCTGATGGCGACTCACCTCGACCAAGACCAGCATTTCTGAACTTGCTCAACGTCATTCCCTTTGCGGATCACCAAGGACCCTCCTCCTACGAATCCCTTCAACCCCCGCGAACTCCCAGTGAGAGATCCAGAAAATCAGAAAACTCGCCCTCCCTAAGCTTTCACACGGCCTGCGATGAGAACGCTAAATCAGGTACCTCACCTCGGCTGAGACGAACCACTGATCCCTCAACCCGGCAAACCTGTGCGGAATTACTGGCTGTCAGCGGAGCTCGTCATGGCATACTGGCTGCCAGCCTTCAGGTAATGAATAGATTAAAGTATGCATGCACTTAGCAATTGGGCGATCGATTTTCCAAACCATTTGTAGTCAGCTTTCGAGTTCTTCATTTCGGGCGGTTTTTGGTCTGTTTTTTTGATTTGGCACAAAGGCCAGAGCAGTATTTTGATTCTGTATCACAAATTTTATCTAAATATGTTGACACACAAAACTACTGCCTGCACTGTGCATAAACTTTTGTATGACCCATTTTAGGTTATTTTATTACTTATTATTTTTGATATCATTATTGTGACTTATTTTGATACAACCATTGGCACTGGCTACATATGATACCGCAAGTCAACGTACAGCTTATGAACACGAAGAACAGCTTATGATTTAGGTACCACCGGCAAATCTTGAACGGACATCTCGCCTCGACTCTGTGAATGAAGATCGGAGTGTGGCTTCCAGCAGTCCATTTTCTCCGCAGGATGATGGCAGCGACCTCGATAGTGCTCACGGTAAAAGGCGCAAATGATTTAATCTAATTGTAATCTAATCTAATCTTATTTAATCTTGTCTTAGGCCCTATTTCTTTAAAGATTAAAATGGTCGGATTAAACGGATTAGAAACCAGCAGGATTAAAACTTTTAATCTCTATTTCTTTATTGCAGGATTAAACGGATTAAACAGATTAAAATTATCTCGTTTAATCCTGCTATTTTAACTCGCAGATTAAAAGAGTTAATTTTAATCTGTTTAATACTGCAATAAAGAAATAGAGGTTAAAAGTTTTAATCCTGCAGGATTTTAGTCCGTGGGTTAAAACTAATCCATGCGCTATTTCTTTATTGCTGAGATTAAATTAATTGGGAGCTGTTATTGAACTTGTACGACCTGAAGGCACAAAACTTGCATGATTCAACTCAGTTTTGGTGCGGATATGCTTTCAATAAATGATGTCGATCGGATCGGTTGCTAAAATTCACTTCCGATTAGCTGTTGATCTGATCCGATCTGGACCAGGATCGGGCCGATTCGCTCGATCCGACCATTAATTTAAGGAGACTCCCTCATGAAAAAGTTTATGGTCACTGATTATGCGCATTTTCACATAAAATTTTGTCACATAATGTCCTGCGCATGGAGATTACATTTTGAGTAGTAACCCAATTTAAAACTGGCTGAAAATGACGGTGCCGCTGCAAAAACAGACAATTTACATCAGAGCATTCCTGACTGTGGAGCTTCATTCGGTTGCACATATGTTTATTAACTGATGTAAAGAAAGAATTCCGGGTTGTGTTTAATGGAGAAAATCTACCTTAGAGCTTTATTTAGTGATTTTAAGGAGTGGCACCGTCGTTGGAAAGCATTGACCACAATAAACATTGAACAGCCGATAACTTGAATTTCACGCGTGTCCGGACTATGGTGGAAAAAGCAAAAATGTTACCCACAATGAGAGCTTTCTATTGGTATACATAAAATTTGTCATATTACGAAAATTTGAAAAATCCCTATTTTCAAAATTTTGCTAAAATTCCGCATTGCCGAGCCAGAGAAATATCGAATCCAAGCAGAGCTAACCAGAATCAGGTGGTATCGTTCGAATTGATTTGTCATAAGCTGTGATCTGTAGGAGGCTTAATAACCATAGCTGTGGCCCCCAAATTAAATCCAAGTCTTAATGACTTTATTGCGCACCCTGCTGTGCCGTTTCCAATTTGAAGTCTAATAGAGAGGTCGATTGGTGGTTAACTCTAATACAGTTTGAAGTGGAAATAGAGGGGGCCCCAGTCAGTAAATATATATAAAGATTTGTTACAAAACAAGTGACTTTTCAATTAAAGTGAAACTTTAGAGTATGAAAGCACTAGTTAATGCAAATAAAAATTATTTTCTTGGATTTCTATTCAGTGGTGTGTCAAACTCATTTGTTACGAGTGAATTTTGTTGAAATTTTCTCAAATTTTGAATGACTTGACTCTTTGGGAATAACTTTAGCACACGACAATAGAGATAATTCTATAGAAATTTGAAAAATAAAAATAGTTTATCTTTATTACTTTATTACTAAATCAATACTTTAAAATTCAGTTTCCGCTTTCACTTTTCATGCTTTATCAGTTAAAGTTTCAGTTTAGATGAAAACTTGTTTTGCAACATTACTATTTGTAATCTTTATATATTCACTGATGGGGGCCCCCTCTATTTGTACTTCAAACTGTATTAGAGTTGACCACCATTCGACCTCTCTATTAGACTTCAAATTGGAAACGGCACAGCAGGGTGCGCAATAAAGTCATTAAGACTTGGATTTAATTTGGGGGCCCCAGCTATGGTCATCAAGCCCTGTAGGAATTAGGATTTTCAGTTAGGCATCCCAGTTTTCAAAATATTTCATTCATCGAAGTTGCTGACCCCCAATTTCAGTGTAGCAGAGCACTCAGCTTTGGCTGTTCTGAAAATTCAAAAATTAATAAAAAATTTAAAGGCCTAAATTAAAATTCCGCTTCCTACAAATCACCATTTGAGGACGTCTTTACAATTTAAAATGGATGTTGAAGTGCTTCGTTTTGTCATTGGCGAGATTTCTTTGGCGCACCAAAAAATCCAGCACTTCGAGCTGAAATTTAATTTTTTAAAAATTCGGTGATTACAGTCAATAAAATGCTACTTATGATCAAACATCGGTTCGGTTAGCAAAATTATTAGTAAACATCAGCGAAAATGTTTTCCAAGAATTGCAATGTTTAGCAAGCAGCAATAGCAATGTATAATGGTGACAAACGACATTAGTTTTGGTTTTTTCGAAAATAGCTACTGTTGACAAATTCATTATTCTGGCTAACACAGTGGTCAGAAATGTAAAAAATACACTTATATAAAGTTGGGTTTCCATTTTTAATTAAATCAGCGTTCTCGCTAACATTTTTATAAACGGTTGTCAAGTTCATGAAAAATGATATATTGTTGTATTTTAGCAGAATTGTTATTTAGCTAACTGAAATTTTAAAGTTTTGTAAGCAAGGAGAGCGGACTATTAAAATCAAATAACCAATGAAAATACAGAGAATGTGATTACGGTAGATAGCGCCATCTAGATACGCAGCAGCTGATTGTAAATGTTATATTTAGCTCTTTTTGTTTTTTAATCCGTTTAACCTCCGTAGCAACACAAGGATTAAAAATCAGTTCAAAATTAGCTAGCAGGATTAAAAGGATTAAAATTAATCCTTAAAGAAATA
Source organism: Trissonchulus latispiculum (assembly GCA_030248195.1). NCBI lineage: Eukaryota > Metazoa > Nematoda > Enoplea > Enoplida > Ironidae > Trissonchulus > Trissonchulus latispiculum. The sequence goes on from JASAND010009644.1 coordinate 14,181, forward strand.
GAAATTACGGCGGTCGGATTAAAAATAACTCACTCATTTTTAATCCTGCTAAGTATTAAAGAAATAGGGTTGGATTAGAAATTTTAATCCTGCATGAATAAAGAAATAGGATTAAACGTCGGATTAAAAGCAGCTCGTTTAACTCGTTTAACTCGCAGGATTAAAATTTAATCCGTTTAATCCTGCTAGCTATTTCTTTAATGCGGATTAATTTTAATCTAATCCGTTTAATCTTTAAAGAAATACCCCCTTAGTCAAGTTTAGGATTTTAATGTGGACAACAGACATTCGGTTTACCGTATGACAGTAGCGGATTGTATCACCTGTTTTATTACCTTACCTTACACAACAGCGGAAATGATTCAGCTTTGAATAATAGCACTAATTAGATAATTGCATTAACCAATAAAAGTGATACAGTGGTGCGGGTAAAATCATCTGACTAGTATATTTAAGAAATCGACAGTTTTTTTACGAAATATTCTCGGTTAACTATCCAGTGCCAAATGCAAGGTCGGTCGTTACGTAAAATGTAAAACAAAACCAAAACAAAAACAATTAATACACGAAAAAATTAAATCCTGTACAAACCATGAAATAAAAAAGTTTTGAGTGCATTTTAGGTGGAATTTCTGGAGAGGAATCTGACGATGAGGGCGGAGTTGAGGACGGAAGCGAGGACGATCTGAGTGACGATAATTTCGACAGACGGAAAATGGTCTCGATCAGTCCAACCAAAGTAAGTGAGAAAGTCATGTTCCACCTAATGGCCGAAAACGTGGAAAACCCACGATTTTTGCGCACTAGGTAACGGCTCTTCCGGCTGAACTAGGAGGCACAGTCGATTGAGGCTGTGTCTGAGTTTGTGCACCATACATGAACCTACCTAACTTTCACGTCGAATCCAGAAACTAGAAAAATAGCCGATATTAATTCGGCTAAATGGCATATGACAAATAAAAATTAAATAGCCTTAGAATCCAGAATTCCTTAATTAAAAATTGATATTTAATGCCGTAGTTACATAAGATTGGTGTGAAGTGATGTGGGACTGCAGCGGGAACGACACCCTTTACTAGTTTTTATTTTCTATGTTTCCAGGCAGATATTGGGATAGAAGAACCCAAAAAGACTCCTTCTTTACTCCGACGACTTCAACTGCGAGTTAAGACATTCGTGGATGGGGATCACTTTACTCGTGGAATTTTGGTCGCCATTCTTATCAATACATTGAGCATGGGAATTGAATATGATAAGCAGGTAAAAGTGGCTTGTATTAATTTAATAGATGGCATACATTTTCCTAATACCACCTATTTAAATTCTGTCCCAGATGGTGATTCAATTCAGCTGGCCTGAAGCCGAATTTCATGAGCCATTCACGGAACCAGAATCTAGATTTTTGATTGGATTTACTTGAAATAGCTGAAGTGATAATGTGTGTCTGTATTTTTGTTGTATTTCAGCCTCAACAATTGACAGACGCCTTAGAATATAGCAATCTATTTTTCACGGGATTATTCGCCTTAGAAATGTTGCTCAAAGTTGTCGCAGAAGGCCCTTTCGGCTATCTCAGAGACGGATTCAATCTGTTTGATGGCGGCATAGTCGTTCTTAGGTAAATGTTAGATTTGGAAAATGACTTGTGTTGTGCTTTACACTGTTATAGCTGATTGTTGCAACTATCTGCCGTTGTGTATATAATGTTTAGGTTTTTTGTTTTCGTATAGTATGTAGAGTGCTGTTTGTATATTTTTCATATTCTTAATATGAATGTTTTTTATTTATTGACCTTTCTAAATATTTCTAATATTTATATTTTTAGTATCGTGGAGCTTGTGGAAGGAGGAAAAGGCGGTCTGTCAGTTCTGAGGACATTTCGGCTGTTGCGAATTCTGAAATTGGTTCGATTCATGCCAGCTCTTCGATACCAGTTGATGGTGATGTTGCGGACTATGGATAATGTTACTGTATTTTTCGGCCTCTTGATACTGTTCATTTTCATATTCAGGTATATTTCTTCCTTTATGTGCCGGCGTGAGTTGCATGTTTTGTGCTTTTCTAACTCGGGTTATAAGCTTATTCCATGGCTGTGGGCCCTTTTGAATACTCTTTATAGTGTCGAGCAAAAGATTTTGAGTACGAATTTGGAAATATTAAAAATTAATTCTGAATGCTGAATTGTTGATTAGTTTGATTAGTTTAATGGAAAGCTAAAATAGAATAGTTTCATGAACAATAGTTTCATTTCGGTGAATTCAGTGGAATGTTTAGTCGCTTAATCACTAGCACCCTCAACTGTGTTAATCGCTAAAAGCTGTAGTAGGTTGAGCATACAAATTTTTTCTACCAATTCTACTACCAATTCCATTAAGTTGTTTTAAAAAGTAAGACAAGACTACGTATAAATTTTACGGACTATTCGGGACATGTATAACAGGGTCCTTTTTACCAGTAATTTATTTTTAACCATGCTACCGAAGAAAAAGCCATATCACTAGTAACTAAATAACAGTTTTTTCACTGAGTTTCTGGGACACGCAGTGAAGAAAGCTTCAACTGGCGACCAGTAGTGAGTGGAAACTCGAAACCAAGGGTTTTGCATGATTTTCAACACTTTTTCGTGGTTACTAACAAGCAAACTACCTTTTAAGCGCTTTGCATGGAAATGTTTCTTGCTTTCAGCTATATGAATTCTTGCTAGCAAACTTTACAGCTGTAGCGCTGGAGCAGCGCCACAGGACTGAACTGCGAATGGCCGTGAGCAACCCATGATTCAATATCGCATAAAGTCAATTTATTTAAAGTTCCACAACCACTGAACGTAAACAGAATACTCAGTAATCAGGCAATACCAGCCTTAATTTCAGTAATCCAACAGAAAAAGACGCGATAACCTGAATCAAATGGGTTAAAACCGGAGCATGCATCTCTGACAAGGTGGTGGTTTCCCACCAAGACAGCCTGCGGTGGGCCAAGGTGCTCTATAGCACAAGCAACCACCGCAGGAAGGCGATTTTTAGTCCCACAAAAATAAGGGAATTTCCCACCCTTTCAACCCCCAAGAGATGCAGTCTCCAGTTCTAACCCAGACATCAACCGATTCTAACAATCAGAAACAGTACACTGAATCAAATAGTCATTGCACTGAGCAATGAAGTCCACGTCTTTAAACTTAATGTCAACAACAGTTGCAGAGTTTGGGAGAGGAAAAAGGGTGAACATGATGCAAACAACTGGAAAAATGACGAAAACGTAAGTGTAAGATTAGACATCACGAAACTTGAACAAACTGTAATAATTAGTTTTATTTAATTATTTACTAATTTGGTCTCTAGTTAATATATATCAACTTTAACTGCCCCCCTCTTTGCCGAGTCTTTCCCATATATGTGCACTGCATTCTCACAAATTGTGTGCGCATAGACGTTTGAACGGAAAATTGGTGTGTCCCAAAAAGGTGGCCTATTCATTCTACTCAGTGGACTGGTCAGCCTAATTCAAATGAAACGTAAACAGGAAAGTGGATTTTCCAGAGTTTAATAATAGTCAACGTGCATTTACAGAAATAGAAAAGGCCTTATATTACATGTGCCCCCACTCAAGGTTCGACGCCCCGGCGAACAAAAAAAACGAAAAAGACAAACACGTTAGTTGCTAGTGAACATGGGATAGAATACAGTCAAGCATGCGCCGTGCACCCAAGCGGCTAAGATGCAAATCATAAGCTGAAGGGTCATGAGGTTTAGTTTTGAAGAGTGATCGGTCGTTGAATTGATCGTACAAAGGCAGAAGGGTGACTCGACCACCTGTAGTGACGGGATCCTCAGTGAGAGGTTTCAGACCCCGGTTTACTTTAACAACAGCCTGCTGCATGCGGCTGCGCTTATTGGAGCGGAAGCAATGACGGTCGTTGAATCGGGGAAGGATTTCACCAACAAGGAGTTTAGTTTCCGGGGGAGTAGATTGGAGAAACGTACGAATGCCTCGGTAAAACTGTAGAAGAACCCGTTGTGGCTTCACAGGTTCAAGAGCACCGTCGGGTGCTCGGTGCACGCGACTTCGGGGCAGATTATTTGTGCCACCGATTACTACACAGATTTCAATCAGAGGATGGGCAACCGCTGCAGCTAACTTACAGAGGAACTGAATTTTTACGCCAGGGACAAAAATCAACTGAACATCTGGGTGCGGCGGCACCTCACGCCCCTGGGAATCCATAATAACTAATATACGCGGAAGCTTACGCTGTCCACTGAGGACAGACCTCACTTTCATCAACAGCTGACCCATGGCATTACGCCCAGGGTAATAGCGACCGCGCCAGGTCAACAAGTCCGATTTCTGAAGCCCGACGCCCCAGTATCTATCAAACGTGGCCTCGCAGAGCAGCTTTGATCCGGTCTGGAGGAGGGCGGCCTTGGCGGATGGATTGTCTGCGCTAAACTTCCGGAAAAGTAGGCCTTCCAAGACGAACAGGCGCACTGACTTCCACTTACTGAGGGACTGTTTAGCACTTCGGCCAAGCTGCTGGCACTGTACTGGATTCTCGCCCGATTCTAAAATAGCTTCTTGGGCGTCGTCGTCTTCGAACAAACTAACGCGTACATACTGGTACGCCTGCTCAACACTGGAAACAATGGCGCCGAGGACAGAGAAGACGACCGAAAACATATTTGAAAAGAGATCTCGCCGGCCTTGAAAGGCAACCAAGTGGTTTAAGTGCAGCATCTGAAAACAAAAATAAGAAAAGCATAAGCGAAGTTAAGCAAGGGAAATAAAATAAGTTAGTCGAAGCAAGCAAGGAAAAGCATTACTGTGCAGCGAATCAGAAAAAAATATAAAACGCGTGAGTTAACCCTCACCTAAGAGCCTAGTCCTAACCTATACCTGTACTTAATTACATTATACCTATACCTAACAAATTAATTTAAACGGGTCAACCATTTCCTTTTATTGTCAGACAATACAAATAATCATAACTTCACAGACAGAGCAGATGAACACCAAGACGTTAAACAGCAGTATCAATAGTAGTAATACACAAGTGACAGAGTATATACAACGAAACCAGTCACAGTAGTGGATAAAGTTTTAATTTGAGATAGTGGACGTTAACGATTCCGCACCAACGAGCCCAAAGACCATCAAGCATTGCAGAATCAGTTAATTCCAAAGATGTGTCAACTGAAGTTAAAGTTTGAAACTACTGTGACTGATTAGCATGTTACAACTAACTACCGTAACCACAATCTATATACACAGCACTACTATATACATCGGCAACATTAGGGATCAGTACTCGGTGGAAGCTTCGTCGCCTGAGGACAGGCTGGAGGTAGGCCGATCTTCAGGTAGGCGTGGTACATGGGATTCAGGGACGGGAACAGTTTTATTCTTGTGGACAACGAAGGGGTCCTCATCAGGATTGTCAATCGATAGCAATGTCACATCGGGCTCTTTGACTTCTATAACTCGGTATGCTCCAACCCACTTGCTGTGAAGCTTATGACCAGGACCAGGTGGACGTCGGAGCATTACACGGTCACCCACTTTGATGTTCTGATGGCGAGCGTTCTGGTCATAGTAGCGTGTATACTGTTCTTGGGCTCGACTAATGTTATCGAGAGCCAGTTGCCAAGCCTCTTGGAGGGCACTCGTCATAGTGACCAAATAGTTGTCGGTGCCAATGAACTGGGTTGTGCCGGGCTCATACGTAGCCGATGGGAGTCGAGGATCCCGACCAAACATCAAGTAGTAGGGGCTGTGGCCGGTAGCATCGTGAGTGGAAGACCTGTAGGCAAATAGAACTGGGTTGAGGTAGCTTTCCCACTCGTCGTCGTGGTCGATCAATTTCGCCAGCATGTCACAGAGAGTGCGATTGAACCGCTCGGTTAAGCCATTGCATTGAGGATGATATGCCGTCGTGTATACCTTCCGTACTCGCATGACAGCGCACAGTTCTTGCATGAGCTCTGACGTGAAATTCGTGCCGCGATCAGATAATAACTCGTTCGGAGCACCGTACCTGCAAATAATGTGTTCAAAGAAGACAGTAGCTACAGTAATCGCTTGCTGATTTGGTAGGGCAAAGGCTTCGACCCATTTCGTGAAGTAATCGGTGAAGACTACAATGTATCGGTTGCCAGATTGTGAAACTGTTAGAGGCCCAAGGATGTCGACACCCATGCGATGGAAAGGCCGTCCAACCACAGGGATTGGCGTTAATGGCTCCTTATAGGCAGGAGTCGGGATAGTACGTCTGCGACAAACTTCACACTTTCTGCACCAATCCTGAACAGCCGTGTACATCCCTGGCCAGTAGTATTTTTCAAGCAATCTTCGATAAGTCCGTTTCGCGCCAGCATGAGCCGCCAGGGAGCTGTCGTGGAGCTCTTTCAGCACTTCGCTTCGATAACGCGCTGGGACTGCCAGTTGTTGCCAATAATCTTTGATATGTCTGCCATAGGAATAGATGTGGTACAGAATGTCACCATCAATTACGTATGATGCTGCTTCAGCCACTGTACGACGAGCCAAAAGATCGTCGGTGGGGACACTTCCATCCTTCTTATACGCGTAGATCATCGAAAAATCAGAATCTTCCTTTTGTGCCGCGGAAAATGGAGCGTCAACGAGCAGAGCGACCAGTCCGATGGGATTCCTGGATAAAGCATCAGCATTGGCATGCTTCTTTCCACTACGGTGCAGAATTGTAGGTTTGTATACCGCCAATTTAAGCGCCCAGCGACGCAGGCGTTCAGATTCGTGTTCTTTTTCGAGCAGCCATTTGAGGGCACTATGATCAGTAACAATCGTAACCTGAAAACCATAGATGTAGTGATGGAACTTCTTTACAGCCCAGACAACTGCGAGCGCTTCTAATTCAGTGATGGCATAATTCCGTTCGCTCTTCTGTAGCACGCGACTGATATACGTGATTGGTCGTTCGAGACCGTCTTTTTCTTGCGAGAGGACAGCACCAATACCAATTCTCGACGCATCCGTATGGACGAGGAATGGCAACGACGTATCCGGATATTGAAGAACAGGAGCAGAGCACAGTACAGCTTTCAGTTTTTCAAACGCTTCCTGACAC
>JASAND010009645.1:0-16935 GCA_030248195.1 Trissonchulus latispiculum
TAGCTCTACTACCACATTTATTTTCCACACTAACGAAAGGAAAATTTTATCACTGGTGCGAGCTATAAGGCTGTAATTTGGCACAAAAGGAGGCCCTATAGGAGTACTCATTTGTGCCAAATGGCAAGAAATTCTGGCGCGTGAAAAATTTTTTGTCAATTTTAATCTTCAAAAATTTCCAAAAACGCCTTTTTTCGGGAATGGTACCCCAGAAATCGAAAAAATCAAATTTTTGAAATTAAAATTTTTTGAGATATTTGAACTCAGCGAGGTCGAAAGCACGCCCACAAAAGATTTCAGCTCGATTAGTGAAGGTTTGCGACTTCTATGGCTGCAGAAAGCCTCTACACAGGATCCGACAGACTGAAAATGGCGGTTTCGGCAATTTTTGAAGATTACAGGTGACATAAAAATTTTTTCACGCGGCAGAATTTCTTGCCATTTGGCACAAATGAGTACTCCTATAGGGCCTCCTTTTTTTGCCAAATTACAGCCTTATAGCTCGCACCAGTAATAAAATTTTCCTTTCGTTAGCCAAAATTTTTTGAATGTTTACCGAAACTTCAACTTTGAAGAGTAATTCCCTTAGATGCAGATAAGATACAGACATCTAGTATTTTTCTGCAGGTAGGGACATATGTGCCAAATCATACTGGCGAACGGTAGCTTTGAAGCTTGGGCCTAGCAGTCAGTAGAAATTTTTAATTAATTATGATGGTAGTTGCGAAAAATGGGGTTCGGGCACATAAACGCGACGGCTGTATATGGCTGGAAGGCAGCTAAGATCTCAGTACCCGATATTTTTTGACCACACCCATGCTCTATATCTTCGCCAAAAAGTAGGCCAATTGGACAAAGTCGGGGCAAGTCGATTTAGTAGCCCCCCCCCTTAATGTGCCGAGCATCTTGTCATTTCGATTATGAAGAACCAAGCTCTCCACTCTTCCTCATAATATACTATTGTTATAATCAATGTGCTTAGCTTACGAATTCGAAAACCAACTGCCATGTTAGGTTAAACGCTACGTATAACCTTCGATCAAACTCCAAAGTGAAAGCCAACTAGCCGATAGAGGAGAAATTCAGTAAACTCACCTACTGATCTTTATTAACCTAATCGTACCGAAAAGAGCTTAGTAGATCTAGGTAAAGTATAATGTTAGTACTGAAAAATAGCTACAAATAGTAAGCTAAAGGTAAGCATTTACACTTAATCTTTACTTGGTCTTGTTCGTTAATTCTTCCATTAGCTGTCGAACGTGCTCATCCAGAAATTCGATACGATCATTGCGCCGTGCCAACAACCGCTGCAGTTTGACAATTTTCTCAATCATGGCCTGATTATGCTGACAAACTGTCGCAGCTGCCTGCAAAACAGAATGAAAAATTGCAAATGTTTTGAAAACACAAAATGAACATCAATCATCGTAGCAAGTTATACATCAAGAAAATGAGGTAAACGCGGGATAGCAGGCGGATCCACGAAGGATACAATCATTAATCATAGATAAATAATGGCTCTCTCCTGTTTCGGACTAAGGCTTGGCTTTAGCGACTGCAGGCAGGCGTTTTTTCATTATTTCTCTATAATCACAGTAGCATATAAAGAGATTTCGGGGTACAGACTAACTGTCTTTACAACCCTAGTGCCATAAAGTAACAGCTTCAAAACGGTGAGTCTTGTATCGACTGCCCCTAAACCGATCAAAATTCTTTTGATCAATTAAGCAAAAATTTGGTATTGGTATGTTATAGAGCACGCTAAGTGCAAATATAGTAAAATCGTTTGATTTCGCGAAACATGTTTTTCAATTAGCTTTGCGTTTGAATATAATTTCAATTTTGCTGAGAAGTTTTCTGATACAGGTTTTCTGGGCAACAAACACGAATCTGAGGACGAAGTTGCGATTCAGCTTTTCGTTTGCTCAGTAAGTTCGAGCGGTAGGGGTAATCGAGAGGAGACCACTTATTTTTGGTTACATCCACAAACAACTATTTTATGTTCTGTCCAACCTGTGAACGACTAGACTGGCTTGAGACTGAATCGGCCGCTGCCGTAGCTGCTGCGGCATGATTTCGACCACAGCCACCACCGCACTCATAGGAAGAGGATCCGGCTTCTGAACTGGGCGGGCCATGCTGAAAGGGAGGCTGGAGTCGATCTCCGGACGAGGACGTTCCTCCGAACGCCGTGTCCAGGGAGGAGGCTGAGGGAGTGCGAGAGTGGGGCCGTTTGCTGCCATTGGAATGCAGCTGAGCAGAACTACTGGTTGTGACCGCATCATCCAGACCGCTGGGGCCGGCCAGATGACTCCCGCCGGAACCAATGGAACACTGAGAGGCAGTCCCAGCCTCATAGGCCTCCATCCGTTTACGCAGAGAGGATAGCTCTGCCTTAAGCTCCTACAAAAACAAAACAAGAAACAATGATGCATAAAAGGGTGCACGAAAATTCCAGTGTTGAACGAAACTGTTGAACACTCTGGATTGGAAATATCATATATTGAAAACGAATGTTGAGCAGTTTGCTCCGCTCTACTGAGGGCAGCACAGAAATTAGATACAAATACTGTTAAAGGATATCAAGGAGTTAAGCTAACAACCAATGGCCAATAAAAAGTTTTGCCTACTCTAACACTGGCAGCATGTTTCTTCTTTAGCACACGATTGTGGTTAGCTTCGTCATCCGCAAGAGTAGTCAGCTCTTGAACTGTAACATATAAATTCTTAGTTAAGAATCATATTTTACCACGGTGGAAAAAATGATAAAAAATGATAAAGGTTAGATGAAAACCTAGCCAGTTTAAATCCTAAAAAAATTACCTTTCTTAACCTTTTCAGTAACCAAGCTCTCCAATTGCTGAATGGTCGAAGAACTAGTAGCTTTTTCGTGCGAAAGCTCAGTTTCCTAAAAAAATAGAAAATACGTTTCAGCCAAAACTAAACTGAAACATTCTCGCATTAAAAACACAACGTCTTTTAAAAACTCCGGTAGAAAAATTATTTCCGCCAAATGTACAAGAATGTCTGAAAATCTTGAGCTTGGCAAAGGCTATAAGAAGTCATATTTAACTTGATATTCGCGGCGAAAGCGGATATCGTAAGAAGTTTTTTTAAATACACTGCAATAAATTATATTTAATTTATATAGAACAGAACGAATTATGTAGAATCAGATTAACAGCATAAAGTAAACAGTTGTCCGGCTATATGGATACGCTCCGCCAGGCCTTAACAATAATGTAAACAGTTCCCTCCCCGACCAATCAATACATAAGAATAGCTGTCTGCGCAGCCATCTTTAACAAAACATTTTTACCAAAGTTTCAAATTGGCCTCGCAAATCAGAGCATTCATGGAACAAGTCGTCCTTTTCTCGTGACAAAACAGATACCTGCAAAATACAGAGAGTTCAAAATCTAGAGACCTCCAACAAGTATGCGCTGCAACTGTAAATCACAGTAATCCCTTGCAAACTGCAAAACAGAGCCCCAAGCTTTGCCTTCTATAGCCTTAGACTGCTGTTGAAGTAACTGTGGGTCAACTTCTAGGTAAGTGATAAATTGCGATTAAACAATAAGTGCAGAAAAACACCACATATGGATTGGATATTCAAAGTCAATTTTGCAAAAAATTAACCGAAGCTTAGAATTTCGAAGATACGTGTCAAGTTTTCTTGAAAACCTGAATCACAATCTCTTAAATCGGATAAAATTTTGAAAACAAAACATTGTCTTGAGTTTCAGTATTTTAAATAGAAGAATGACAGAAAACCCGTAAAAATAGTCGGATAACAACTATCCGTTGCCCCCCCCCCCGCTTAAATCCAAAATAAGCTTGATAAACACATACTTGAGATTCTAGTTCACTCTTTTCTGACTGCAATTGAGTGACCCGTTCAGTCAGCTTTTGATTAAGGCTAAGTAAGTCTTCAGCTTTAGCCTGGCAAAGTTCAGCATCACGTTTTGCATCATTCGCTTCCTCTGTCAACTCTGCTGCCTGGGCTTCTAGCTCACCATAACGCTTTTCTAGTCTAGAAATAAATCCAATCCCGATGCAAAAAAACAGAAGGCAACGAAAGCAAAACAACAGTAGATGATGAGACCAGTGATTTGAGGAACAAATTGATTTAATAAAACTCCCAGTTTCTAAAAATATTTGAAAGTACAAAGCTAAAATAGCTATGGATATCCTCCTAAGTCTGAGATTGCAAAAAAACCTCACGGTTACGAGTTCTGAGGAGGATAAAAGATTAGCCCAGGCTTCAGTTAATCTTCTTTTAGTCTTCAAAGAAAATCCATACCCGAACACAAAACACAGTAACTAAGGCATACTCTTGCAACTGTGTCTCTTTTTCCTCTAGCTCCTCCACTTTAGCTTGCAATCTTTGAGCTGTCGACTCCGCCTGACTGCACTGAGCTGTCAATGAAGAAAGGCGACCATTCTGTTCGCGAATAATCTGATTCTTTTCAGTGATCTAAATTGAAACATGCAACAGTGTGACAAAAACAAAGCCACTCAAAAAGCTTGTGACAGCCAAGGGCGCATCCAGGGGGGGGGGGGGGTAGATTGAATCCCCTTTCTTTTGAGTTGATCGAAGGAAAATTTCATCAACAGTTCGGAGCAAAAAATGTAAAATGTACGACTTTAGCTTCGACAAATTGCTGAGCAGTTTTAAGACGGGACTACTTCCCAACGAAACAAAAACTTTTTAAAAATTATCTTTTTCCAACCTCCCTGAAAAAACCCTTAAACCCCTCCTTTTTCAAAATCCTGAATACGCCCGTGGTAGCAGCAAATTCTAATGGTAACACACGTAAGCTGCTATGAAATGTGAGGGTTCTTTTTATGAACAACCTCTGCTAGTCATAATCCAAAAAGGCAACATCTAGCGGATTGAAAAAGAAATAAGTCGCCTGGAATGGTGACAAATCGATAACAATAATTAGGTCAGTCAAGACTAACCACAGCCTTAAGTCGTTGAGAATCTTCTTCAACATCCCTAAGTTGTTTTTTAGCCGAATCCAATTCACTCGTCAAAATTCGCTGAATCTAAAACAACCAACATCAGCAACCAGAAATATTTTACAGAATATTCTCGAATCTATATTATCTATCATGAAGCAACGTATGAAACTCATTTTGCGAGATTAACTTAGTACCTATTAGATCCAACTCCTCACATACACCTGCAGTATTCCGCATCTTGCTAAATCGAAATTTAAAACGGGAACTGTTTTAAGCTTCATTTATCAAAGAAGATTAGGCAGTCTGCAAACGAACATGCACTTTACTTACACAAAATGTTTGCAGTCACATACCTCGCTTTCATCGCACCGGTCTTGCTTTTTGACTTCTATATCGGTATCCTTTTCTATCTCTGGTACTTTGAATCCGTTCTCACGGGCTTTTAAGTCTTCGCTGTTCTGAAATGGAAATATCACTGATTCGCTTCTTAAACTTAGAATTTAAGAAGGCAGGTACATTTTTTGGCCGATTTGTCTACCATCTCCATGTAATGTAATGCACATGTAAAGTTCTTTGAGTGGAATATTTTAACGAGTTCTAAAGTTAAACTCATATCTCTTACGGTTGTTGAGTAATTCCACCTCACTCAAACGGAAGGTGTTAAACATAGAAAACAGAAGAAAATAATTTTATATTAAAACACCAAAATATTTATACGATAAAAATCTCTCGATCTACAGTTATAAATCTGTATAATTTTATATTTATTATGCAGCTGTGACCATGAACTAAGGAACGCTGGCAGTCGAATTTTGAATTTTTATTTGACGCAAACAGTGGAAAATCATCAACATGGTGCTTGTAGCTGAAAAGTGGGGTCTTCGGAAACTTCATCGACTACTTTAATTCAAAGGTCTAAATAAAAATTCTAAGTCCTAGGTTCTGTATCATTTGAACTGGTGGTTCCATTGATGCCAATTGTTTTAGAAATTTTGGCTCAACTATGACAAAATGATGGCCCATGTGCTTCTTTTTATTTCGGCGTGTATATTGTTGTATTGCGATTTTTGCATGAAGAGCAATGATGGCGCAGTCAATCTGCTCTCTGTGCTCCAATTTGGAGCCTCATACTCCTCCCCATTTCAGAAAAAGGTGATTTTGCAAATGTTTTAAAATATATCGTGTTCTATATCGATCGAAAGCTCTCAATACAAGGAACAATTATCTAATAGACATATAAGTTGAAAATGTTTCTAATTTAAGGTCGTGCTCCCCTTGCGTGCAGATATAGTCGCAGAAAGTGCAATTACTGTCCGATTTCCTTCAAATTTTCAGAAAATGCATCGGGAATGATAATAAACGTCCTGTAAAAACGCCAGCTTCATAACATTCATGCACACTGAGAAACAAAAATTTGAATTTCTAGAACTATATACAGAAAATATGCCCAGCGACTATAATCATTTTAAAGCTTATTATGTGCTCTACAACTTTGCTTTGAGACATTAGTCTCTAGCTCTTATCGTTTTTGAGGAGTGAATTTTTAAAACATTTTTGCTCGAAAATTGGTTATTTTTGACACGATCTCGCTGAAAACAGGTTTTGTCTAATTGGAGCCAGTGTACACTACAAGTGCAGACACATTTATACTCAACTTAAAGAGCTTGAAAAGAGGCACAAATTAGGTTAATTAGAGCACTGTACACTGAATAAGCCTAAAGTTCTGGGCGAATAACTGATTTTGTCAAATTGAGGCCAAAATTTTTTGACCGAAGATTGCTCCACAACCAATGGGTGGATCTAAAAGATATACTACACATAGTGTGTTTGGACAATTTGCCCGGGACGGTTTTTTATTTTCCTCTTTATCAGCCTGCAATCAAGAGCAATGATTTTTCAAAGTTGGATAAAATGCCTAATTTTCAGAAAATGCTCAATTTCTGTTTACTGAACCGATATTTTGGCAAAATCAAAAAACCGTCCCTGGCAAATTATCTCAGAAACACACTGGATACGGCCATTTTCCTGTTGCTTAAAAATTTTTCAGAAAAAATTTTGGTCGAAAATTGTGGCTACTTTTGGTAAGTTTGCAACCAATGCAAACTAGGTAGATACGTTTCAGTGATACCAAACGACGCAGAAGATGTAGTGCTTCATTTTGATATGTGGCTTAATTCATAACTCTCAATATTGAATAAGTTACAGGTTTCCAAAGTGGACTGTATGTAAGGGAAGTGCGACCTTAAGTTAAGCGCTGTTAATGTCTCAAGACACTAGTGGGGCCCTTTGCATAAAACACTGATTACTGATTAATCAGTAATAAGTAACCAGCCATCAGTAAATTCCGATACACAAAATTTACTGATTACCATCAGTAATCAGTAATTAGTAATCAGTGAATTATCAGTGAAATAATCAGTGAACTAACAGTAAGCGTTGCAGCGTTGCACAAAGCATTTTACTGATGATTGTTTGCTGATAGTTTGTCAGTAAATTGCCATCAGTGTTTGTTTACTGATTATCTACGTTATCGTAGTGATTTTCACCGAATCAAAATATTTAATTTTTTGTAATGTTAGTTCACTAGAATGCGATGTATTCACTGATATAAAAATTTTCCTAATTCCTTGACTATTGCCTGAGTTGTAGTCGTTTAAAATATGCCTTAGTTTTACAGATTAACTGATTTTAAGCCGCACCAAAATTTGTTTACTTGAGAGTTCAATCCTTACTTTTCCATATTCATTTTGATTCAGCAGTATTAATAATTAATAATTCTTGCATAAAACATTTCATTTTCTAAGGTGAATACTAATTCGCCAGTGCATAAACTTTCATAAGATGGCATGTACTTGGCTTAAAAATACTGATTATATTTACTGATGGCTTATCAGTAAATCAGTATTCAGCCATCAGTAGTTTTATGCAGCGGAAAAATGTTACTGATTACTAATGGCCCCGATTACTGATGGTTCTGATAACTAACTGATTACTGAATGTTTTGGCCCTGTTTCGCCGTAAAATCCGTTAACAAAGCTTTTGAGCGAGTTAATCTGGTTTGAATTGCCTGGAAATGCTTTATTTTGAACAAGAAAATCAAGCGAAATTCTCGACATTATGTGAAAACTTGCCTCAGTGGGCTACAGCGCCCTGGGACGCACTCATATTCAAATTGCACATAGTTAATGGCTCGTAACTTACGGAAAATAAACGAAACAACTCGAAATTCAAACTTGATATGCACGATGTGGATAAATTATGCAAAATATTGGCGAAATTCGTGGTAAAAAATTTTTACGGTTGACCGCCTTAATTCGGATCTGTTATGGTTGAGAAGTAACTTTGACTCAAAATAAGCATGCTTGTGTTAAACAAACACGCAAATCAGGAAAATATAAACATAGATATGCATACTTGATATTGATTAATAATTTGTTTGCAATTTTCACGAATGGTATCGGTTTCTTCCTTTGCTTCTTGTAAGCGCTTCTGACACTTTAGCAATTCTTCTTTCGTTTCCTGAAACCCAACTTTTTACACAATACACAGTGCTTCGCTATTTTTCAAATACAATTTCAGTAGTGCTACAAGCGCAAGAGCTGTATGTCATTCTTAGCAGGATCTGTTCTTAACAGTTCAAACAGAATTCCAATACTACCAGCTCCCGCAATTTAATGGAAGTCTCAGAAAACCCTTTAAAATCAATCCTTATAAAGCAATTAAATTACTTCACATAACATCTAATACTAATGAATGTGGTGAGTTAGTTCTTCTGGTCTCTCCGGTGGCGGTGGCAACAAATGGCTTCCCCCTTACCTGGCTCCCAATGGAGGAGGCCAAGATGCCCTATCTTGGGTACTGGCTTTTCTCCGGGATGTGGGCCGGCTCTAGCCGTCCCAGCCACATTGGATTTCCAGGATTGGCCCAGGAACAGGAAGAAGGAAGAAGAGTTAGTTCTTCTGGTTCAAAACACAATTTAGCATAAAAGATGTTTATATATATAAAGACGGGTAGAGATCCGGGGCCCCTCTAAAACTTTAAACAATTTAGAGTGGCAGGACAGGAAGAACAAATCTGACGAAGGATTAACACATATTTTAGAGAATATTATGAATCGGGATGGCCGAGCGGTCTACGGCGCTTGTCAGAACTTCCGATCTTACGGTCGGTGGTTCGATCCCCGGAGGCCACAAAGTTTTGTCGGCTCTAGCCAATCCAGCTATCCATCCTTAACGGGTCGGCAAATGGGTACCACTACGGTGGGAAGGTAGCAAGAGTCTGTGAAGAAGGGCCGCCCCCCTCCCCTTCCACTGATGCAGTCATCATTTGAGGAGACACTCCTGTCTGACGTCTGAGAACCCGGGGAGGCGCACCGGTAAGAGGAAGGAGATATCTTCAGGGGTAAACCTACCTTTTTATCTTACCTTAGAGAATATTGCTATTTTTCCAATGCGCCCAAGATTGTGTATTGAAATCTCTGCATATGCACGTGTTAGTTTCAAACCATTTAATCCCCAGTACATACTCAGAAAATAATGTTAAACACAGTGCTAATTCTTCATTTCTCGCAAGGAAACCCAAATTATTTCAATTTAAAAAAGAAGCTAAAACTTGCGTTGGGTATATACAGTGATTATACTCAAAAATACAATGAACGCCAATCATTATTTTTACCTGGTGCGAAGCTTCGACCTCTTCTAGTTTATTCGTTGCTAGATTGACCTTAATTTCTCCCTCAGCCACTTTGACTTTGACACACTCCATTTCCTTCTGCAGTTCACAAATATGAGCATTCTAAAGCAAACAGTATACATTGTGTATCTACGTACATTATCAAGACTGTCCACACACAACTCTTACAATTTTTGCACTTTTTATATTACTATAAACCACAAAATCCCTTGGCTTCAACCACCCAGACCTCTGTACAAACATTTTATATACATCAAAAGCAAATTCTGTAATCTGCTACTCTGAAAAATCGTTCACATCGCATTGTAAAAATGAAATAGAATAGTTAATTTAAGTCCGAGCAAAACTCTGAATATCCTGCATAATGGTATAGTCTACGATACGTATCAACTGAATAATAAACATACCCGCTGTTCAATCACTTGCAGTAAAGCTTCTTTGTCATTTTTGGCACCGCGCAACCTGGATATTAAAGCCTCCTTTTCAGTTGTCAGCTGACTGCATTGTTGACTTAGACGAGACTTTTCGTTGCCCAAGTCCAACAATTCCTTTTCTCTGGTGGCATACTTGATGACTGCCGCATCCTTGTCCAGATGGGCCTTTTCCATTGAACGTTTCATCTTAAAGTTCAAATAAGGAGTTCAATAAAAATTTTATATTTCACTTGTTAACACAGATTGTATAAGGTTGAGGATAGTTAAGGCCTAAATTCTACGGAATTTTTCTTGGGAGGAGGGGCTTCAGTGGCGAGTATATAATTTGGGGAGGGGGGAGTTTTCAAAATGTTTCTAAGAACATGCTGAAAATTGCGCTATTTTTATAGTAATCGACAAAAAATTTCGCTTTAGTGCAAAAATAGCGGATTTAATGTTAAAATAGGCAAAAATCGAGTAAAAATCTCCGGCGACAAAACCTAGCTGACTGCAAATGTAACAGGCAGATCCTGCTCCAAACACCGCTAACGACAAAGTGAACCAAGTCCAGTAAAAATCAAACAAAAAGTCAACAAAGTAACTTAGCCTATTAAAACAAAAATTAATCAGTATGGTCAATAACCTGCTCAATCTGATTGGCGACACGAGCACTAATATCTGATACTGTCTTCGAGTGATGCAGCTCCTGTGCACCTAAACGATCCCTTGCTATTTTCAGCTCGGATTCAAAGCCAGCAACGCTTCGTTCTAACTGAAACAGACGACACCATCATAGGGAAGAAAGAAAGGAATTGAAAAATACGCTTTTAATCTGCACTCAGGCGGCTGGAAGCATCCATAAAACAACACAACAGCGGTTGGTACCGGTACTTCTATATCCTGGTCTTTCCAGATGTCCTGGTCACAACCTGCGACGA
Source organism: Trissonchulus latispiculum (assembly GCA_030248195.1). Classification (NCBI taxonomy): domain Eukaryota; kingdom Metazoa; phylum Nematoda; class Enoplea; order Enoplida; family Ironidae; genus Trissonchulus; species Trissonchulus latispiculum. The sequence goes on from JASAND010009645.1 coordinate 11,012, forward strand.
CGTGTGCTAGTTTGCGATTCCACACATTGCTGAAGACCAAGCACGATGAGCCCGGAATAGAAAGAAGAAGAGCTCACGAAAGCCCCCTCCCAATCGATATATACAGTGTATCCGAAATGGTGAGGCAAGTTTATTATGCAAGGTTAAAAAGATAAAGGTTTACCTGTCCCCTGGAGACTACCTGTACTGGAGTTTACCCCCGTTTTGCCACACGACTTGGGGTGTCGAAGTTTACCCCCGGATACTCAGCTGTAGAGCCAGGAGTACTACCTCAAACGATGACTGCATCCGTGGAAGAAGGCCGACCCTTCTACACAGACTCGTGTTACCTTCCCACCGAGGTGGTACAGCATAAACCCTTTAAAAACTATTCTCGTGAACTCACGAAAGGCAGGGGCCCACAAAAAATTGCCAAAAAACTAGAATCGATCTTTCAAAGCATTGAGAAATCCGGCTAAGTCGAAATCATTTGAAAAATTTAGAGAAAAATGATATTGTTCGGTTTACGGAAAACGTCCACATTTAGGAGGGCACTGAGAATTAGGAAGGGACACGTTCCAAAACAGACAGTGGTTGAGTTTTTAACCAAATCCATGCTCTGACTGTTCTGCACTGCTACAGGTGGGGAACAAAGGTATTGCCTTTTGTTTACTGAAGGCCTAGGTTAATAAATCGAGATGGCTGAAATCAATTATCAAGTGGGGAGATCGGTTGATCGATCAGTAGAATCAATCCATCAAATCGATCAAAACTTCTCCAAACAATGGCCTGTTGGGGTAATTCGGGTGTGCTGCTTCTGAATCAGGTGTCAGCACTACAGCCCGAGCTGCAAAATCGACTGATTGAAGAATTTTCTAAAAATCAAATTTTTGCAGACGCGGGATCAGTTTTCATGAAGTTCCGACCACAGATTCGTAATCAGCGCCATCATATTACTCTACAGGTGTTTTTTTCAGAAAAATCAAATAGCTAATTTGACCGATGTTGATCAATCGATTCTGCTGATCGATCGATCGGACCGGTCTGTCGACTGAATTCTTTAAATCAACGATGGATTCATGAAATATTGAAACCATATGGATCTTCTCAGCCAAATTGGAGACAAAAATTATATATTTCAAAACATAAGGGGAACCAAGGAAAATGTTTCCCTCATTTTTACATGTGCTCCTTTTTTTGACACAGATGGACAAAATCCTGGCATTTTTTAGTGGTGGGGGATGGGTGGGGGAGACCCTCTCCTTTTCGGTTCCCCCTGCACTTTTCGGAGCCCCCACTTTTCGGCAAGCCCCCACCTATTTTTGGGGGTCGTCCTCAAGTGTCGAAAAATTAAGGTTTCGAGGTCAAATTTTCAAAACTTTTCTCAATCTTTAGCTAATTTATGGATTATATATGAGTACATTTTAGGTTTAAAAACAGCTAATTTTGCGTTTTAATATTTTTCGCTAAAAATTCAGGTATATATATTTATACATTGGGGTCGCCCCCCCACTTTTCGGAAGCCCCCCCACTTTTCGGAAGCCCCCCCCCCCACTTTTCGGAAGCTCCCCCCTTTCAAAACCCTAAAAAATGCCAGAAAGCCAACGTCCAGGGGGAGCAAGCTGGCAAACCCTCGATGTTAAAGTGCCCAATTGAAAATAACCTGCCGTAAGGAAATTATTCTTAAACTTCTGTCGGCACCGTCCCGTCCCCATACCTCCCGATTGGTTTCAGTTGCGCAAATTATTCAGAGGTGGCGGTTAAATTTTCTTTTAAAGGTATATATATTATTAAATCTATTCTTCTTAAATTGTTAATTTATATGAATGAACCACATATATAGCTAAAAACTAACTTAAAAGCTTGCAGTTCCGTTTTAAATTGCCACAGTTATGTTAGGAAAAATTTGGCTTCCTCCCCAAAAATTCTTTCGGGCTACGCTAGTGTTTCCAAATCCAACTGTATATATATAGTCCGTTCAAGTTACATATTTACGTCTGATATTTTCTTAGCTGCAGACTTTTGAGAATCCGCTAACTGCTGTTCCAAAGCACTGCGTTCATTGTGAGCAATCGAGAGAGAATGTTTGAGATCACTAACTTCCTTGTCCAACCTAAACACAAATTACGTATACAAATTCTCAACCTCAACACATGACGCATAATACTATGTGTATAATATGTACGTATACATAATATGTAACCAACGTTTAAGTACATTAAGTACAGAAGTATATATCGCACACAATTACGCATATATAAATGGTGTTTATCTAACAAAATATATAATATACTTACGATTCAAGCTGACCACACTGTGACGTGTATTTAGCATAAAGCTGAGTCATTGAGTCTGCATTTTGAGAAAGGCCGAGAACAGCAGAATCTGAAACAGTTCCACAACTATCGCTGCAAGTATCGCTATTTGTAAGTGTGCTTGCGACATGATCACGCTTATTCTCAGTGGATGCCAAATCTTCCAAAAGAACAGCAATTTCGGTTTCCAAAGATTCCTGCACAGGTTGAAGTTCAGACTGAGACATTAAGTATATAAGCATACACAAATCCGTATATATATCAACAGCTCTGAAACGTTCGCATATATATATATAATCGCATTGCACCCTAGGCACAGTATATACATAGGTACTAGAGTTCGACCGAATCCAAAATTTTGCCGGATCCACTTTGGATCCGCCCGAATCCAGTCTTAAAAATATAGGCACTAGTCACCCTGGGGGGGAATCCCAGACACTGAAATTACTTCAGAAAGGGATAAATCCAATCCAATTGCTGCCGAAAAATTTAAGTGATTTAAATAATCCTAGTTCTAACTTTATTAGCAACCAGCATTTTAGATTGTGTCCAGTTAACATTATGTTGTAGCACCCCGGCGACAGTTATATACATTCTTTTTAGCAGAGGCAGAAGCCTATATACCAAATACTCACCCACCGCAAAAGATACGAAAATGAACTCCGAATTTTCGCTTTCATTAAATATCAGAGACGAAATCGTTAGAATGAAAGTAGTCAGCCCGGTTTGTGCTTGTAGTTATCTATTTAAAATTTATGTATATATATATATTCAGCATTATATACTTTTGAAACGGCAGTAGAGGCTCAGAAAAATCCTTTAAATTTGCCGATCTATTTTACTTGGCGACATCTTAACAATTCTACTGAAGCTAAATTTTCGGTTTACAAGACGGTTAAGCTTATTTGTCTAATAATTTTGCAAAATGTACGTAAGTTAAAAGCTGTAGGTAGACCTAAAATTTTGCTAACCGAGAATGAATTTCAAGGAAACCAGTTAATTAAAAGTATCGCTTAGAAATTCAGAAAGGCACAAGATAAAATTTGGAAAATTCAAAACGTCGACGTCAGTGTGTCTGAAAGTGGCAATCCTTTGTTTTTGTCTACAGATATAGCCACTCATATTAAACCTGTTTAAAGAATCAATTTATAAAAATATATATATACAGGAAAATAGAAATGTATTCAGCATTATAGCCATGGGGGGAAACCCCCACATTTTCGGATTTTGGCTGGAACTTTTTTATTACAAGGGCTATCTGAGAACTTTATATACCATCGTACTTGGCGTACTCAGAACTTTCTCTTAAGCCTATTTGCACTTCTCTAAGTTGTACCGTTAGAGCGGTATTATAATGCAAAAAGTAGCGGGGGAAAAAACCCAATGGGGGAAACCCAAATGGGGGGAAATAAACCCACCCCTCACAGGTCTTAAAAATTGACGTATCGCAATTCTGACACTTCCAGTGTAAAATTCAACCCTTTTTTAGTAAGTATGAACCAAAAAACCCGATTTAAGTAGCTTTTTTGAGATCTCATGTGCCGTTGAAAATGCTGCATCAACTGGCCAGATTTCATAAAGTTTAACACATGACATAAACATAGGGCCAATTTTTGAAAAATGCTAAAAATGATGCAATTTGATAAAACTTATTATTCTATCGTGTAGAGAATGGTTTTTTTACGTAGAATTGGCTGTTAAAATCCACAATTGTACCTGTATTCGGTCATCCAGCAGCGAAATGGCACTTTTAAGGTTTTTAGCCCCCAGCTAGCCAGATAAGCAAAATTGTCCGAATCTGACCGCATAGGATGACGCAGCCTGCTCGATAGTACCGTGCTATAGCCTCTAAATTGTTTCCGTGTTGAGTTGTTAAAAAAATTTTCAAAAAAATTTAGGTGGGTTTTCCCCCCCAAAGTGGGTTTTTCCCCGCCACGTTTGGCAATGTGCCAGACTAACGGTACAGCGGACCGGTCTAATTTTGGCTGTGTGCAAAGAGGAAGAGTTGCCATCATTGCAGATATTTGCAAAACTTTTCTAGCCCAACCCAGGCAAAAGTTACATCGGTCCAAGCTTTTGGTAAATTTTTGGATGGTTGAACCAAAAAGTAGTTGTCATTTTCAAAATGTCATAAAATGAGCATGAGTGAACCAAATGACTTAATCTTTGCATACATAGGTTAGAAAGAGTCGCGCTTCCTGCTGCTGTTTTGGAGCTCATATGTCCAACCCCCAACTTTTGGCTACCCCCCCGAACCCCCTCCAACGATTTTTGGACCCAAAACGTTTAGCTAAATTTGGTCGAAAAATGGTCTTTGAAAAATTTTTCTAAAATTTTGACTTAAAATTGCTTTAAAACGGTGCAAAAACACCTAAAGCGTTAAGAACAAGCCTTATTTTGATGAAAAAAGGGCTAAATTACAGAAAATTTTGCATTTTTTGGCCATTTTCCGAAATTTCTGAGGTCCGAATTCTTGGGGGGGGTACCCCACATCACATTTTGGAGGTCGGCCAAGATTTACCCCCCAGACCCAAAGTTCCAGGGAAAAATTGCCCCTCCCCCAACGATTTCTCAAAGTACACCTATGCTCCTGCGTCATGGGTTGGCGCTATGAGCTCCAAAACATAGCAGCAGAAAGCGCGACCATAGGTGTGTTTGGGGGGGGGGGAGTGGGGGGACCCTCCCTCCATAGGTGTGTTGGAGGGCGTGGGGACCCCTCCCCCCAAATGGAGGGGTCGCCAACCCTCCCCACTAAAAATTTTTTCCTACCCCTCCCCCCAAATCGATTTTTTCAGACCCTCCCTCCATAGGTGTGCCAGGCTACAGTTTGCCCCCTGTGAGACCCCCCCCCACGGAGAGGCCAGACCCCCCTCCCCCCATACCCGACCTCAAAAAAACCCACCCAAGCCGAGCTCAAACCCCCCTCCCCCCCTAAAATTGGGTACAAACCAGGTAAAAAATGCAAAATTTTTGAAAAAATTTTTTGCAATTTCTGAAAATTTTTGAAAAAAATTCGAAAAAATGGCTATAAATCACATATAAAGAGCTAAAGATGGTTATTTATAGCAATTAAAAGGTAATATACGCAATTATAAACCACAAACTGGGCTAATTTAGGCATATTTTAGCACAAATTTGGGAATTTTCAAGCCCTATTTTCGCATACGAAAACTATTGACAGAAGCTGAGTATGTTCAATGTAGTGTACATAGAAAAAGGAGCATTTTTAGCCAAAAAAACTTGGGTACAGTTTAGGGGGGTCCCCCTCCCCCAAATTTCGGATTTTGGTGGGGTCCCCCGAGCCAAATTTGGACCTTCTACTCCCCCCCCAACCCAAACAGGTGGTACACCTATGCCTCCCTCCTAAAAATTTTCAAACCCCTACTTAAATTTTTGAAAGTTTTTAGCTAAAAATTCGAAATTTTTTTAAAAAAATTTCAAAAAGTAACGAAAAAATGGGGTAGAATTCGCTTATTTAAGCTAAAAAATCGTTAAAAATAGTTGTAAATTGAGAAAATTTTTCATTTTTTAAAAGAAAACCCGACTTTTTTCGAAATTTTTCGCCGACACCCCCTAAATTATTTTTCTTACCCTCCCCCAATCGACTTTTCGCGACCCCCTCCCCTTTTT
>JASAND010009646.1:0-15063 GCA_030248195.1 Trissonchulus latispiculum
AATTTGTGAACCAAGAGGGTCTTGACAGTCTTCAATCGAGGGGGCAAGTTTCGCGCGAGGTTGCTTTAGGTGTGTCCCCTTTCCATAAAATACTCTGAAGTGTAAGATTGATTTTGGCATTTCTGGAGTCAAATTGCAGTACTTCCTGTTGGCTCTTCTACAGTTTTCTTCGGTGTTTTATGTTTCGGTGTTTTGCGAACTAATTTATCTGTAAGCACGGATTGGATGGTCACTTAATTTGTTGTTTTGTTTGCAGTTCAATGCAGCTTAAGTATTTGCAACTGCATAAATTGTTTTGCCTGTTAGCTATTTGATTGTGCTTGTTTCAGTGTAATGTTTCAGTCCAGTACGTATTGCCTGAACTGCAAAGGTGTGTCTGACGTACGTATTTGTTGTGAACTGAACACTTAATTTTGTGAGTATTGCCTTGTCATCGTCGTCTTTTCGAGTTTTCGGAGGAGTTTCAATTCAGAGAAATCTCAAAATGTATAAATGTAGGTCCTAAGTTTGAGCAAATCATTTGCGTTTGCATTAAATATTTTGGTATAAAGATCGGATAACTTGGCTCCGGCTACTGGCTTATTCCTAGGCAATTTTTTATGGAGGGGCTCGATGGGAGGGGCTCACCCAAAATGGGGGAACTTTTTTGAACACTTTTTTCAAATTTTTACGTTTTTACCTGTAAACAATGCGAAAAATCGCTAAAAAACGACCAATTTAAGTGCTTTAAGCTAAAATATCGAAAATTCCTGTAAATATCCGGCGAAGCTGGAAAAATTTTTGAAAATTTAGGGTATATATTATACATGGTAAAAGTTGGCAACTTTTTGGGTTATGGGTGGAAGGTCGGAATTTTTGGGGGGGAGGCCGCCGAATGTGTACGTTATCGTATCGTTAGCCATTCTGTTTGTGAATTTTAAAGAGTTTGTTAGTTAAAACTGTGGAATTTGACTATAAATGGTTTTTTAATGTGCAACTGCTGCTTGTTTTATTTTTAGTAGTTTAGATAGCTTTCTGTTTTGTTTTTCTTTGAAGTTTCTGTTTAATTTTTAAATAAATTCTTGTTTAGATTTATTCTTAGATTGGTGCAACGATGAAACCGGGTAGCCCGCTAGGTCAGTTCCTGTCAATATAAACTGGAATCACTAAGATTTTATACCTTACGTAGAGAATATATATAATTAATATTTTTATCTAGAATCGATTTTGTTAAACCTCAGAATTTTCTGCGCAACACGCCACCGCCTGTAGTTTTTGAACATTTGATACGATCAAGATCAAGAAAGAGTACATAATAACAAGAATGCCACTAAGTACACTCTCTGTTATCATTATAACAATTATAATTACATATGTACTCTCGATTCGCTCTTGCTATAAAGAGGCGACCCGGTTTCATTTCGCTTCGCTGTGTTTAGGTCCGGGCGGTGGTCTTTTGCCACATATGCTAAAATGTCACCTAATGCTAATTTTTCCCAGAAGAAGCCAGTTATTATCGCTGTCTTGTTATTTTGAATTGCAATGGATAGCTAATGCAAAGGATATTATTTTATAAAATATAATACGGTAGTTTTGCTAATTATGGCGGCTAATTAAGCCCTGATATTAACAGGAAATTTCAAACTTAAAACTTATCATGCTGTATACCTTTCGAAAAAAACTCATGAAATGAGATGAATTCAATGGGGTAAGAGTAAGCCGATCAATTTGACTTTTAAGAAAAATGGTCCCATATGTTATCGAATATTGCTTCTTTTAGCTAAGCTTTAACACCAGCTTAGCCAATTGGCTTAATTCTTGCACCATTGAATCCGCTGCGTCAAGAGCTTCCGACTGATATACAACAGGATAGATGTTGCTTAAAATTTGAGACATTCCTATGCTAAATTTAAGTGTTAACTGACAGCATAATTAGCATAATGACAGCATTATTTTATATCAAAATGTTCCTCTTTGCAAAACTTATCCATTGCAAACATAACAGTAGAAAATATGTACCGGTCCTCTTCTGTGAAAAGTTAGCTTAATTGTCATTTCAGCAAAAGTGACAAAATAGTATACCACACCGGATATTAGTGGGGAGCAGTTTTATATCCTCCAATTTGTAATTAAGATAACATTTAAGCTTCAGTTTTACTTCGTAGGGACGTCGTGTTGGAAGAGTTCACATCATGAGCTTCCATGTTAAGAATTCTTGGAAGTTTACCCACCCTATAGGTATCCGTCATTTATGTACCAATTAGTAGTGGCTGCTTTAGGATGGCCGACTAAACTCAATCGAGGCCACTTCACTTGGCCAAAATGTTTGATTTGGGAAAATCTGGAGTTCCGTGGAATTTTATTTTATGAATGCAATTTTTATGACTTGAAAATTAACAGTTCTGATTTTTATCGAAAGCAATTTCGATCATTGGGAGGATGATATCTGCTTTTCATTAATTTATTTACAGTTCACTACTAATTTGCTGAATCATAATGCTAATGAAATAATTTCAACGTTTGCTAAGATAAATTTAACCATTATAGCAAACTTAAAAGTGCACCAAGAAAGATATTGTTCGATAGTCGGTGCGACGACTACGTAACTCAGATACGGCCGTTTGCACCGTTCGTCGTTAACGTAACTGGCAGTTAGCATGAACTGGCAGTTAACTCTCAGTTAACAAACTGCCAGGTAACTGGTAGTTAAATTTCACCTGCACCAAAAGGCGTTAACTTGCCGTTAGTTAACTGACAGTTAAATTGATGGTTAACCTGACGTTAAACTTAACGGCTATTTCAGTCACGTGAGAACAGCTCTAGCGAATCAAATTTCGCATTGCTTAAATTTGTTCATCTTTCTGCCCTATCACAAATGGACTTTAACATTAAAGTTAAAAATATTACTTAGCGTTAAAGTTTAACGTTTTCATTCGAGGGAATACGGTAGCCGTTTTGAAAGTCTAAAATATTAGCTGTTGGCAAAAGGCAGCAAAAAATCGAAATCAATGTTTGGAAAAACTATATCTCTGACAGAAGTTCTTTTAGCCATTGCAAATGGACGGGAGTAATCTAGCATAGGGTTGTTAATTTAGATGTAAAAAGTAATTAATTTTTTACACCTGTTTTAGCGGTGTAAAAAGGTGATGAAAAGTGTTAATAAAAAGTGTAAGATATGAAAAAAATTCGAAAAAAGCAGCGTCAAAGTGTTAAAAATATGTAGAAATCTGGTTAAAAGTGTAAAAAAGTGGTGTTAAAACTTGTAAAAATTTGACAAAAAGTCCAAAATTTACTGGTCCAAACTGTAAAAATGTTTCCAGCTTTTTTACTTTTTTATTAAATTTACAATCCTGATCTCGCCTCGCAAACCGCTTGGAAAAATAGTACCCTTCTGTCAAGAGTTCATAATTCTATTATATATTAGAAGAAGAGTAAGCCACTAGAGGGCTCCTCTTCTTGGCATTGCGTAACGGTGCTCCGACCACAATACGCGAATGTTCCCCCGTTTGGTGGGGGGGTCGACAGGCATGAAAAGGGTCCCCGTTTGGGGGGGGGGGTCGTCAAGACAGGCAGAGATTGGCTGACTCTGATTGGCTGTTAGCGACCCCCCCCCCCCCCCAAACGGGGACCCCTTTTGCATACCCCCGCACCAAACGGGGACCTCTTTTGGCTACCCCCCGACCAAACGGGGACCTCTTTTGGCTACCCCCCCACCAAACGGGGACCCATTTTTGAATAGAACAAAAACTACCGTAATCCTCTGCTATACCCCCCCCACCAAATGGGGAGGGGGTCTCTGCAATCTGATTGGCTGTTGGCTACCCCCCCACCAAACGGGGACCTCTTTTCTGCTACCCCCCTACTAAACGGATGGGGGGTATGCTTTGTCGAAGGGAGCTACCCCCCCCCCACCAAACGGGGGAACATTCGCGTGTTGTGGTCGGAGCACCGTTACGCAATGCCAAGAAGAGGAGCCCTCTAGTGGCTTACTCTTCTTCTATAATATAAGGGAAATTATTGTGGACTCTTGCTTCTGTTGTTCTCCCGGTAGGTCTAGAATTCAAAAAGCGTGTCATTGCTACGCTGACGTTCAGTTAACCGTCATCAAGCTGAGGGTTAAAAACGGAAGCTTGATCGTTAAGTTAACTCTAAACTTAACGGTCAATTGGCGTTAACTGTAAACTGTGCAATAGATTAACTGGCAACCAAAAGTTAACTGACTGTTAACTGCCAGTTAGGAACGTCGTCCAAATAGTAACCGTATATTACGGGCGTTAAACGCTTGTTACAAACCTACCGTACCTACGGTTTTAAAGCGTACCTACGGTTTTCAATGAGGCAGTTTTTTTGCTGTCTCCTTAACGCTAACCTTTTTGCAGACAGTATAAAAACCAGTTAAGGCAATGCAACATTTTTCTGTCTGCTGGGCCTACACAGTTTTAGCCGTCTTGGAAATAGATGACTTATAGTATACATTTAGCTGACTTATTTTATGTAGTGCACTTTTACAACATTTTGTACAGTGAAGTGTAGACTTAGTAGGAAAATCTTTGGTATGAACGCTCCAAGCTTAGCTGTCTTCATGTGTCATTGTACGATTGAACGAAATAGCCTAATCCATAATTAACTAGCCAGCATTTTTGATTGTCTAGTTTTTAGACAATTTTTTAGAATGCATTGTAATTAGTGCTTTAATACACTGAAAATTAACTTATTAACTTAGTAAAATTAAGTGTAAATATTTTGAGTAATATTTACTAAGTCACAACATTGTTTGATTAGTTTACGGCTTGCGTTATTATTACTATTATTATTATTATTATTATTATTATTATTATTATTATTATTATTATTATTATTATTGACATTATTATTTAATTCTAAGTACATTTCTTTCACTCTTCAATGCAGAACTTGAAATTTTTCTCTCCTTTTGCTTTTTACTTTTGTTTTTCCAATTTAGCAGCAAGATGTAATTGATTTCTTAGTTTATGCGGTTCGCTAAGAGCTATTTATTATTTGGTTGATTTGTGTAATTAGTTCAGCTGCTATTTTATTTAGACAAAGTTCCTAGTGTTGTCGGCATTTTCCTAATATGGCCAAGGGTTCCGACATATTTGTTGTGGTTTACATTAATGACGACAGTCAATCAAAAGTTTATGTCGGTGTCACAGGGAAAATTTTCCCCCGTGAAAACTTTCCCCCCGGAAAAATTTCCCTAGGGAAATTTTTCCCCCCGGAAAAATTTCACTAGTGAATTCTTTCCACCCGGAAAAATTTCCCTAAGCAGAAATTATTTTGCTGGATGTATTAATTGTAGGTATTTTCTACTACCTAAACTTTACAGTTTTCCTCCGTATTTTTATGTTAAGTATCTAATTATTTTAGTATTTTTGTTCGCATTCAACATCGCAAGAATAACGGGGGGGGGGTTCGCTTAGAGTTGTAAGCGAGTCCCTCACACCCACTCAAAATGAAAATTGGCGGGGTGGGACTAGTATGTCGACTTTTTATGCCCCGCAACCTCCAACAGTGTCGGTGTCCGATTTTGGTGATATTTTAACCGGACGGTATGGTCCTCCGAGACAAGAAAATGGGGGGCTGGGGGTTGTTCCGGGAGAACCCTCCTACCCTTGGCAGTCGCTCCTGGGTCTGGGGGAGGTGAGCCCGGGTGCTTCCCCATCCAGTCAGCAGTCAGAAACCACAGTGAAATCGTTGTTGGGGGGGTCTGACGCCTCTGTCTCTGAACCGGAGGGGGAGGCGATTTCGGAACCCGGGAAAGGTGCTCGAAGGGATTCCCCCCCGTCGAAAGTGATTGATATTGCCCAATCAATGCCCTCAACACCGGGTGACGCGTACTACATTGGTGACCAATACGTTGGTGCCGAAGGGTCGTACGCAGTCAGCCGAGCATGGTACCATAACAAAGTTCTATCGAAGAATTTGGATCTCCCTGATTCGAAAAGAAAAATGGTCAAACAGTTGGTGCAGATTTTGTTTGACCGAGAAGAGCTTCAGGTCTCGGGTGTTACAGGTTCACCTAGAAAATTCGTCAACCGAATATATTCGAAACACCCGCTTTGCTGGCGCAGACTGCGAGTTTTATTGAAAGAACTGAACAAATATTTTCCTGACGTAGCGATTCTTACATGCGTTGACAGTATTGATAAGTCGGTCAAGGCATGGATAAATCAGGCCTGCCGCACTGCTTTCAATTATTCTGAGCAAAGAACTGAACTTAAAAATAAAGTCACGTTCTTGGCATGAACGGTTTATTTTTCTTACGTTTTTGATGTTGCATATTGTGAGGCTTCAATTAGAGGTACATAACTAGGCTAAACTTCGGCCAAATATTGCAGATCTATTACATTTTGAGAACTTTTACATTTTTTATCTGCCAACCTAATTTTAGCCTTTCAAACTATTAGGTATATTGTTATGTGTAAGACCAAGAGTACATAGGAAAAGAGTGTGACAGCGAGCCTTTCTCTGGTTTCAGCTCGCGAGTCGTGCGCTGCACGCTGCGACCCCCACTACTATCCGCAAATGATTACTCTGTACGCATGATAATGCTCACTTCCTGCATGTGCATGCGAGGAAAGATGGGCCCGGCCGTTAGTGTACAGATCATGGCTTACGAGATGAAAATAGAGAGCCTGCTCGTCATATTCTTATCATTATGTACTCTTGTAACATTAATTCTGGCAAGGTTTATTTTTGTTTCAGTTTGGTTGTACACATTTATTTTATGATTTGTTTTACCTTACCTGTGTATGGCGGAGAGTTCTGAATTCAACAAATTTTTGGAGGACTACGACTCGGACTCCGAATGTTTAGATTGGCTGTTTACGGAATCATGCGACACTAGAAATCAAATTCAATTTTCCCCTCCTCCGAACGTTTCGAAACCTGGTAGACCTCCGCTTTATCAAAAATATCCTGAAATCGTGGAATCCGTGAGTACGCTACTGACTCAGACGGCTGCAGGCGCTCATGAGAAACGACACGACGCTACGACATATGCCTGTGGCGTGTCAGTTGCTGAGCTCCAACGAAAGGTTAACTTTGAGCTGAAGCAAAAATACCCTGACAAACCCCCTTCAGTTAGCTGGAATACGATTCGGCGGCTTGGGCTTCCACCTAATTCTAATTTCAACTCAGCTTCTCGCTATCAGCAGATATTGCCTTTTAAACAGCCCCATAGACGCAATGACCTTGTTCTTAACGAACACGCAGATTTTCAATTTTCAGCAAGCCAAATTAATTTAGCCCTTGAATTCGGACAATTTTGTGAAGATGAAGCCATTTTAATGTCGTCCGATAATAAGAATAAAATAAATGTAGGCACCGCAGCAGTCAGCCAGTACTATAGGCCTAGAGGGATGCACCAAATTTCTGATACGCCCAATCTGCCGGATCATTCATTCCCTCTGAGCGACGCTAAACTTGTGCCCTCTGGCTATATGATGCTTCAGGCGAAGCCCTCCCGAAGCCGTTCATCTCAGCGAGTTCCTGCGTCTCGCTTAAAATTAACGAATCGTTCGAGATCGCAAAGTCCGCAGCGAGCAAAGGAAAACGTATATTATGACAAATTGGAACGAAAGCGAATTAAAGTTCCCCGAAACGGGACATTGCATCTGTATGTTTATGCCCAAAAGTTTTATAACAGCACATCTTGTCGTCACGTTAACGACATGCTCAGCTTTCTTCCTGAATATCTGCGAGTAACCGGCAAAAGTGTTGTTATTAACATTTGTGATGGTGGTCCTGACTGGACTACCAAATCACTTGGCAACATTTTTGTACGGTCGACTTTGGCGAACCCTGGGCCTGACTTTTTGCCAATTGTGCTCTGCACCAGGGGCATTCAAAGTTTAACATGATTGAGAGGCGTTGGGGTCCCCTTTCTTTCCGGCTTCAGGGGTTGTGATACCGAAAAGTTGCCTGGTGATGACATTTCTCCCTGGGAAAACCGACATCTCGACGAATTTTCTAAGACGAAAAAGTTGGAAAAGTTTTGGATAATGCCGTTAGGATTGCGCCGGCTTTTGTCACCGGATTTTTAACGGCTTTCCCCAGTTGCTAACGCTTTTACGGAACAGCGAATTCGTTCTTATTTAACTCAATGAAGAACTCCTTTTTACATTTGACGAGAACTTCTTGCAAATAAACCAATTTAGTGGAGGAACTTAAGTTTTTGCTTTCCATACCCGAACTTTCTTATTTGCTTTCAATGGCTGTCCTTGTAACAGGACTCGCCCAAAGCTAAAAGTTTCTAAAAATTCTGCGACTTTTGGAGGCCGGCTTCCGACTCCTATTTGATGGTTTCAAGGTTTTAGATCTTCCTTGATACTCAGACTGCCGTTATTCTGTGGTTGCCAGCGGTAGTTGGGTTTACGTTTCGTTTGTTTTCTTCTAGCAGAGACCAAAGCGGCATCAACTTGATCACTTTTTTTGACTGTTGCTTTCTTGGCCCCTTGAATGTTTGGCCACTAGGTGTTTGGTTTTCTTTACAGCTTTTATATAAGACAGTACACCTACAATTATAACTATTATTGGGTGTAGAATCATGCACTTCCGTTCTCAAGAGATTCACTTTGCTGCATTTATATACAGTAAATGAAACATTTTTGAGTTTAGCAGTAACGGGTAGTTGCAAAAGTGGGCTTTGTACGTTTTCGTGCTTTTCACGTGTGTTAAATAATCAGTGGTTGAAGTTGGATAATTTTGTAACTCTTTAGGTTAAGAAGGAGAAACAGTGAAATAGAGTTGTTTTTGTGAATGTTTAGTGCAAAGGTAGGCCGCCAATACAAAAATTAGCTTGTTGGCCAGTCAGGTAGAAGTAAGACAGCAAGCTTTTTGTTGGCTTTAGAAGTTTTTTTAAAATTGATAGACCTACCTAGTCAATCGCTTTAATATACGCTTTTGAAAGCGTATAATGCTTGTAATATACGGTTTAGGTTTGGACGAGGTTCCTTACTAATAACTTCGAGTTAACTATCAACGGTGCAAGTCGGTGATAGAGGACAAGAGTGGGACAATTTTGCAAGCATGTATGGAACTTTAAATTGTTACTTTTGTAATAAAGTAATACTGCGATAAGGGTTCAAAAAGCAATTTTGCTTATGAAAAACCTATTTTGCACTAGGGCCCGGTGGGCCCGCTGACCGGGCCCGGGCTTAAAAGTTTCACCGGGCCCAGCTTATTTTCACAGGGTCCGGCCCTGGGCCCGGAGCCCGCTACACTGCCCGAGAACAGCCCTAGTTAGTTCAGCGCAATAGGACTGCAGATAGTGTTTAAGGCCGGCCGGGCTAAGCCGGCCGCTGGCCGATGACTTTCGTTTGCCGGCCGGGATGCAAATCCACAGTTAGAAATTTACAATTTAGAGCAACTAAGTTTAAAATGAACTCCAAATCTGGTTTTTCTGTGGTTCATGCAATCAATGCACGCTTTCAAGTACGCTTTTTTAATATAAAACCCGAAAACATCTTAGCAGTCATAATAGCTACAATGCAAGCTGCTCCAGGCCGGCAGCCGGCCGACCGGCCTACGGTTTCACCGGCCGCCTGCTGGCCGACCGGGTCACCGGCCGGCCTGAAACACTTGCAGACAACCAACCGGCCGTTCCTTGGCCTCCGGCCGTCCGGCTGGCTGACGTCGAGAGCTGGGCCAACCCAAGAAAAATTGAGCCGGTGAACAACACAAATGTAAACAACGTGTTAATGCTACTCGGCAACGAGGTATGCCAAGAAGACAAATTTCAGGGTGTGTTGTTTCACTCGTTTTTTTTCTACTCAAGTCAATTTCAGTTTCAGCATGCGGCAAAAAGTTTCAGTTAAAGTTTGCTTCAGTCGGGAACCAAATTATTTCAGATTTAGTTTCAGAAGGAGTTTCAGTTCATTCAAAAAAGTGCAGTTTTTTGCCTTCAGGAATATAAAGCATAAACTTATGATTTTTTAGTTTCCCACTGCAGAATATTAACGGCTGCTTAAAACTATCAAATCCCCAAGTTTAGAGGAAAAACACTGATACTGGTTTCAGCCCGAGCTTCAGGTCTACAAACTAGTTTCAGCATTCAGTCGGTGGTCTAAATAATTTCAGTTTCAGGTTTTTCAAAAAACAGTTTCAGTTTCAGTGACTGAAACTGAAACCTATAGTATACAACGTAAAGCCTACGAGGCTCAGTTTCAGTGTCTGAAACATCACGATATTTTTCAGGGTTCATGAAGTTTGCTTTTGCAAGCACACAAAATTTGGTTTGAAGTGAATGAATACCCAAGCTTTGTTTTATTTATCTTACATGTATATTTGCAGTTCATTGCAATAGTGCAATAGTTCAAGGAAAATGTGCACCATGATAGCGTGCTGTCATCAACAGTAATGCTCTTACGAAAAGTGAATTTCACTGCACTCTGTGTTGAAGTTGAAGTTAATACAAAACGGCAGACGCAGACGCTATTGGGGCCAACTAACGAGGCCGAATTTTCGGACCATGACCTTATATACACCTGGGGCCAGTTTCATAAAAATGTTCTCGAGTTCTCGAGTCTAGTAGCTAAACTACGCTGGAAGTTTTCCAGATCCTCAAGTCGCATTGCAAGTCACGCTGAAAAAGTTCTCGAACTCTCGAGTCAAGTTCTCTGGTCGATTTCGACCAGAGAAATTTTGTCAACTTGAGAACTACTCGAGAATTTTTTGTAAATCTAAACTTCTTAATTTTTTTCTTCCTGCTTCAATAACTTGTATAATTGACTGAATAAATCACAATAAAATTTTTCGTAGATACTTTTACATATAATTTTTAATGGAGAATAGGTTGTTGTTACTGAAAACAGACTACTCGAGAACTTGAGAACTCGAGAACTCGAAACGGTTTTTTATGAAACTGGCCCCTGGTAGCGTCCGAGTAATGGAACCGGGCCTGTCCGGCCCCTCTGACTCAAGCGGCCCTGGTTCTGCAAATTTCCTAACGATGCAACGATAACGATATTACTGAAACAACACTACTGTTCCAACTGTTCTTCTACAGATTTGGTCTGGTTTGACCGATCAGGCTTGTTCGAATTTTAGTTGACCCGCATTTCATATGACTTCCAAACTATCTTATCTGGAAAGTAGAAATTAAGCTTCTTGGGGCTGTCTAAATCGTAAATACAAGCACTAGCTGGCTACCTATGTTGTTGTAGCACTGTTTCCTGTATTTCGAGCTTTTATCGGGCGACCCGTTTTACTGGTTTTACTGAGCCTTGAAGAGCGCTTCCGGGCACCGGCTTGGTTGGAGCAGTAGGCCCGAGCCGGCCCGGAAAAATTTTTATCGCCACAACTCTCAAGCTTTGCTCAATGTTATATAGTGCAACTTTTTGCGGTTCAATTCTAGGAACACATCTGATTAGTGTGTTTATTGTACGGAACTTCCATTGTGAATGACGGCTTATCGACCTACGAAATATTGATAAGAAATTTATTTTATGCACAAAAAATCCTTTCAAAGCTGCTAAAGCGAATAAACTCTGTCTGTACTATCGCTGTAACAAAACATGCAGATAGTTTTTGTATATGCTCTATTTGAGGCATAACAGAGACAAGCCTTTCACCCTTGAGATTGACAACGTTTGTTTCATTAATGTATTTTATTTCTGGAAAGCAATGTTCTAAGCAGATTGACAGCTGTTCTTAGCGAAAAAGGATTTGTTCTTGTATACTTGAACATAAATCTTTAGATTCAAATTTGTTTTCAAATTGCTCTCAAATACTAATGCCGAGAACCGAGACAGTTAAGCTTCGGATTTTGCAAAAACTCCAAGAGTTTGGTCACACGAAGAAAAAAGTGTTGTCATGAAAAGGCCCGTGTTGCCCAGTCGGTTTCCCCCCACACTTGTTAACTTCAAAACTTCGAAACACGTGAACTTCGAAAGGTTGAAATTAGCTTAAATGTTAGCCTTGTTGTTCGGGTGAAATTGAGTAGTAGCGGATACTACTGAAGATCAGAAACTCAATGAGCCTCGTCCTGGACACTTCTTTACACTCTTTCAATCCTGATTTTAACCTTTCACACTCCTGCAAATTGGTTACTTCGGACTTGGCGAACCCCTTTCAATTTTAATTTCCATAAATCTTCAGTATTACCAAGAGTACATAATATAAGAGTAAGAAACTCTTACAATTGCATGTACAAATCATGCTTGGTATGCTCGGTGCGTTAAGTCGGAACCCCCCCCCCGAAAGTCTCGGGGGGGTCCCACTTAGCACTAATTACAATATAATATAATACAATATAATACAAAAATTCGAAGGAATGTAATCTGCAACAATTTTTATATCATTGGAAAGAGCAGAAAAATGCTACAAACTTGTCGATTTAGTTTTTTAATTGCATTTACCCAATTAAAGTTATAATTAATTAATTAAAATAACTAATAAATTACCTACCATAAGCCTTAGGCTAATGGGCCAATCAGCGAGTAGACACACGCTTATTAAGCGTGTAATTAGTGCTAAGTGGGACCCCCCCCGAGACTTTCGGGGGGGGGGGGTCCCGACTTAACGCACCGAGCATACCTAGCATGATATGTACATGCTACTGTAAGAGTTTCTTACTCTTATATTATGTACTCTTGGTATTACTGATAAAACGGGGTCACTTGTCCTTGGCCAAGTGATACCCATTGTCCTTAAAAGCCTACAAATATCTGCTAAGCAGAAATCCAGTGAAAGATATCAGAGATTTGATAAATTGAAGCTAAACCAAGGATTGAATAAGTAAAAATCGAAACTTCTGTAAGAGCCAACAGTTTATATATCTACAACAGCACACAATCCACAGCATGTAACGGAAGTCTGTGAGTCGTAGAAATCATAAACTGACCACTGCCACGATTAATTGATGGAAACTTTAAGCTGTCGTGAGTCGTGACTCACTGTTTTCTACCTCAAGTTACTCTCGGCATTAGAATGTGGCACTCACTAATAGAGTTGTGCCCGGGCCTTGAATCGGGCCTCGGGCTCCGGGCCGGGCCCGGGCCGGGCCTGCCCGGGCCGGCCCGGGCCCGGTATTTGGAGCGTAAGGCCCGGCCCGGGCCCGGGCCCGGTCGGCCGCGAAGGCCCGGCCCGAGCCGGGCCTACCGGGCCTGCCGGGCCTGGGAGGCCCGGCCAGGCCCGGCAGGGCCCGGTGAGGCCCGGTCAAATTTTTACTATCCATTTTCTAATTTTTTCCACAATTTCTTCACTAGAAAGTCCAATTTAAGCTTACGCGAGTTGTCTAAGTTGTAATAAATAGCACTAACTACTGTTTAGCACTGTTTTTTGTATGCCGGGCCTTCACCGGGCCGACCGGGCCTACACCGGGCCGCCGGACCCACCGGGCCTACCGGCCCGAGGCCCGGCCCGGTTGGTTCAGCAGGCCCGGGCCCGGGCCCGGCCCGGGAAATTTGTTAACGGCACAACTTCTACTCACTAAAGTCTGACCAAAATTACTGGAACCAAGCTGTGGGCGGCTGCCCGCTGCACTGAGTTAACCTTTGAAGTTAGCCTATATAAAGTATATATTCTTAGAAACCTCAGAAGGAGGAAATTCCATTAAAATCATCATATCCGGTATATATCAGATTCACCGGATACTAAATCAATGAAAACAGAAATGAAAACTCTGTCATTCTGTGCGGCAGATATATGAAGTAAATTGAGGTTGAGACTTGTTAGGGATAAACCAGATAATTATTAGATTTTAATGAAATAATCTTAGTTCCGGACCAACCGGATACTGAGATAGTAGGCCACGAAATCTCAAATTTCAAAGGTCGGAACCGGAAATGGGCCGGATATTCTATTGTTTTGACACCGGTAAAATGGAAGTAAGTAACCTTCCAAACATTCATTGTGCCCAAAACTAACATTTTTGATCCGCGATTCCGAGCAAGTGAAGGGAAAAACTCACTTTCCGTTTTACGCACCGGATTACGACCATAAATCACGCAATTTGGTCCAAATTGGACAAAACGTCGTATATAGACTAATTTCGACCCGCTGAATCTAAGAATTCAATCACCGAAACTGTACGACCTACCCATCTTGCTGTACAGTTTTTGTGACCTGGACATCCGGTTAATACCGGACATGGACTGGATGTGACCGGATTTTCAAATGTTTTGAATAGGATCAATATATTTTAGATTATGAATTAATTAGCCATTTCTTTTCGAATCTACAGAAGAGTTTTCGTTGATTTAGTATCACTGGATATAGACCGGATATGATGATTTTAATGGAATCGCCTCCTCCCTGAAGTTTCTAGAAATATACTTTATATAGGCTAACTTCAAAGGTTAACTCAAGACATACGCTCACAGTTTGGTTCAAGATTTTGGGAGTTTTGGAACCTGTCTAACCAAACTCAGCTTCTGGGCAATCCAAAATCTTTTGAAATTTTTGCTATCGGTTAAGCTTTAGTGATTTCATAGTCGTAAATGTATAGCAATAAAAATGGGAATTTAAAGATTACAAAGTTTAGATTAAAATAAAGTTTCAGTTAGGAAATTTCATTAAAAATACGACTGAAAGCAATTTCATTGAGGGAACTTTCAATCTGCTACTGACCGGCCATGGAACGGAAGTGAAAGTAGAACTTTTAGAAGAACCTAAATGCTATGCTATTTTTCCTCTGTATGTATGTATGTACTGTTGTTTCCTGACATTACGGGGGCGCCGGTCAGTTTGGAAATTCGGATAGCATTTGATGATTCTATTCTAAATTCATTCTATTCGGTCTAGGGTTAATTAAAATCTTACCATAGAGCACCATGGTCTCTAGAAATTAAGATCTCAGAGTCGATCCTTAATTTGACAGAGCCTTAAAGGTTATCTTCTTTACCCAACTATGCAAAATAAATGCCTCTTCTGTGGTTCGTTTTCATTCTATGTGACATTTTCAGTTTATAAGAGAGCTCAGCTCTTCCTTCCGGAAATTATCAGTTTTAATGATTTTATTTCTTAATTTCATGCTAATTAACATTACTAGCAAAACTGATTTATAATAATCAAAACCAACTTTGCTTTCTCTTTCCAATTATCTAAAAATAATTACCTGTT
>JASAND010009647.1:0-13489 GCA_030248195.1 Trissonchulus latispiculum
GTGCAGCTATCTAGTTTGGTGAAATTTTGTTGAGTGCTTGGTTGAGAGTTTGGTGAGAATTCCGCTTTTTGACAATTAGACAGTAGTTGCATAGCTATGATTATATTCATTCAAAAGATCTGCATTGTTGAGCTCTACATTTTTGCTTTTTGAAGCACCTTTCTATGGTTTCTCTATAGTGAGATATAACTGACTTTCTTATTTTGGCGTTGAAAACTTGTCATTTTTGCAGAAATCAAATAATCCGCCATTTCTTGAGCTAGTAAGCCGTAAAATTAAACTAAGGGTGCCGATTTGAAGGTATCGTCGAGGCAAATTATTCGTGGTGTTATAATCCTCTAATGCTATCCAGTACGCTGCTATCATAAAAAACGTAGTTTTTGCAAAAACATGACCAAATTTTTCCAGCGATTATGGAGCATATAGTATGCATGCTAGAGGATTGCCACTTAGTAGACACGCTTTACACAAAAATACCCAGGGATCCTTTTCAGTTGGCCCCGATTGCTGCTTTCTAGCTAAAGTGGTCGCTTGCCAAAGTTGGGAAAAGTAGGCAAAATCCAGGTTGTGCCTACATTTTAATTAATTTTTTCATAACGTAGAGCGACTTCATAATAACTAAAAAAGGGTCCGCAGCTATTTGATAGCGGAATCGAATGATGAGGCTGACGCCTCACGAAAAAAATTAATTTAGTTTACGAAAAATCTGGAAAATTAAATTATCTCGAAAATGTAGTAAAATAATTTTCGAGAACTAAAGCTAGGTTAACTGTATTCATTAGAAAAAGAAAATGTTAAGCTCTATTTCGATATAAAAACGGCTTCTTAACTCCAAGGAATGAATGAGTAGTAAGGGCTCAAAGTTGATGTCTCCAAAAGGGATCACCACCTCAAGTTGATGATTTCTTTTGGTGTCGTATTGTTAGTTTACGGCTCAAACCAAGTTGAAATTATAGGAGACTATTCAAAAACACCTACTTTAGTTTTTTAACACACTGTGGGCAATCTCAGACATTTGCATTCAGGTCAGTTTAACCAATTTCGAACGGGCAGCAGCTGCATTGTTATAGTCATGTTCATTCGAAAGATCTCGTTATACTCGACATTTTTGCAAATTCAAGCATCAAATTCATCAGAAATCAAATAATCCAGTATTTCTTGAGCTACACATGCCACAACTTGAAACTAGGAATAAGGTGCTGGTTCGGGTTCGTGTATGTTTGGGCTTGAAATTCATTCAAATGTGCTACAATTATATAATTTAGCCTAGAAACGATTTTAGAAAAGTCGCTACGTCAAAATTTGAGTTTTGGATAAATCTGCTTTAATCCGCCATAACTTGCACTGTGGGCACCCTACACGGACGAAGTTATAATCATTCGCATCCTGTCACCAATCCCCAACGGAGAGCTCTCTGTGGCATCTGTGAATACGCACAGCAACGAAAATGTGAGATGTTGAAAATTGCAACCAGATTGCTTTGGACACGGATTTCTCTCAACTCATGCAACAAATTAGAAAACGGCTTTAGACAAGCATTTTTGGGACAATCGCCGAGGGCTATTTTTCATGGTTTCGCGTTTTGTCTTTCCGTTCGAGTGAAATAAGCATCCAAACTCGAAAATTTTGACGAAAATCAGACAAACTGCTCTTTCTCAAAACTTTCTCAAAATCTTGATCCTACCAGGTCACTTAATAAAAGATTTCAGAAAAAATAGCCCTCGGCTTCATTTGAAGCCTGAACTTTTTTAGCTTTCCCACATTTCGTGAAATCCATGTTCAAAATTTGTATTCTTGTTATCGCATGTCCAAGTCGAAGAGTTGACATGAGACAGGTATACCCTATTTAGCTGTAACAAGCACATTCTAAGCTTTAAAATAACATAAAAATTATCGTTGAATGCCAAGAATTGAGCTAATTACATTCTTTCAAAATTTGCTGCAAATACCCGAACCAGCACACTAAAGGTATTACAAAGGCAAATTATCCGAGGCAAGGTCATTCATTATACAATAGCTATCCTATATGCTGTAATTATTAAAAAGTTAGTTTTCAACAGAACCAATTTTCTTCCGAGAATTGTGGAGCATCCATTATTCAAGGTGGAGGACTGCTATTTAGCAGATATGTTCACAAATTCCAAATTCACCAAATTACCCCGGTGCTGGGACTCTTTTTTAGTTGTCCCGATAGCTGCGTTTTATAGTCTCGTCTAGCAAACTTAAACTGGACAAAAAGATTGAATTTTGTGGAGAGTTGATTATTCAAGTTGGTTCTGACAATGTAGATATTTTCTGAATGTTAAAATTCTAAAAACGGTTGGAAAAGAAATAATTAAACATAACTAATTTAGTCGACTAGTAGTGGGTTATTGAGATTTTTAGGACCACTCGCCACCGCCCCCTCCGTCACCCCATGGCTTAAGCTATTAATTCTGGTTTTGCATGCTGGCTTGCTTGTTTAAGAGTAGTTTGTTCGCGTGTTTTAACGTCCGGTTTTACATCTAGTTTTACAGCTGCAGCTTATACTGGCTGCTTCAGTGTTTGAAGGCAGCCTCCTTTAAAATATTGCTTGCAGTGTTGCAATGTGGCTTCTGATTGGCTGTTTGAACAATGCAAATTTATAGCCTAGTTTGAAGACTATACTTGCATCAGCCACATGCAAATGATACACTTTTCTCTCACAAGTAATTTCTTTTGCGTAAGCCAAGTTAGACAAATCGTCTGCTTGCTTTATCCCAACTGAATTTTCAAGTACAGTCATTATCACGTGTCGTCCATTTGATTGGCGGGCACAGCAATACGAATTCAAAGCCTAGTTTGAATACAAATTTTGCAATTTTTACAGGCAGTTGATGGAAAGAATTATCACTAACTATTCTAGCAGTGTTGCAATGTCGGTTCTGATTGGATGCCTAAAAACTACAAATGCAAAGCCTAGCTTAAAGGCTATATTTGCAATTTTTGTACGAAAAGGATAGAGTCTCAGTGTCAGTGGAAATATCATCATCGGTTTCGACATCGTGCTCATTTGGAGGTTCCATTTCCTAATTATCAATAATTACCTAGTATCGTCATCTGTACTCAATTTGTAATGATATAAATCGGTTATAGTTGTAAAATGTGCACTGTCCAGGTTACAATTTTTTACCAAATGTTTTTAGTTATAAATAGAACGACTTAAATAAGAGACTACTTACAGTTAGATGAAAATTAATGGAATAGGTCGCGAGGTCCGACAGGCTGGACATTTTGGCGTTTTATATTCCATCAATGTAATAGTGCAGCGGAGGCACACGGACGCTCGAGAACCGCAATATTTCGGGACGCAGCCGCTAAGAATGCAATCTGGCGGTCTCTCCATGCAGATAAGACATTCAGTAACAGAAGAAGCCATTTTCTTTAAAAATAAAGCATAAAGCAATTATAGTATAGGTAATCATAGACACATTAGGGTGGAAAGGTATCTAGGAATAGCCCAACTACCAACGGGAGACAAAGGGACAAAGGAAAAATGTTCTAGAAGTACACAAAGATGACATAAACATAGGTTGAAATTTTAAAAGCTTTGTTGCAGTGTTTTATTAATGCAACTTTTTTAATTTCATAGAAATTGCGCACCCCTGTTTCTAAAATTGAAAACTCTGTCCGTTTCATGCTGCAAGAAGATTTCGGGCAAAAGACATGGTTTTTGAAAGTTTCCTGCAACTACCCTCTCCCCTTCTAGGACCTAAGTTAATGCTCACTTAAGGTGCTGGTATCGCTTTGTGTAAATTTGACCCTATAGGCTTTAATTCTTTATGAAAGTAGATGAAACTTTCCATATATACTATTTCGGTGCTCTTTAACATTCTGGGACCAGTCCCGCATTTTTAGGTGCAAAGATAAGAAATTTTTGGTTTTTGCCATTATTCTCTCAGCACATAGTCGAGACACCAGATTGGCTGATATGGCTGGAAAGAGGGCACAAAAATGAACATTTTTGCTTTTACAATTTTTGAGCTATCTCCAGTGGTTAAGTCAGTATAAGCAAAAAACGATTTTTGGGGTCCAAAAATGGCCGTTTTCGAGAAAATCAGTTTTTTTCAAAATTACTGCCAAATCGTACGGACAATTTTGGTTTATTTATACTCGATCGATATACAGTCTCATTGCACATTTTATCAATGCCTATTAGCCGGAGTTTGTTGCTCTAAACTAGAGATTTGGCCGAAAAACCATTTTGGCAAAACTGCGATTATTTTGTTTTGAACATCGATTTCTCAAAAACTACCCAACGGATTCGCGTGATTTTTGGCAGAATGAGAATTCGCACTATTGCGGAGGGACATTTTTCTAGGTTTGAGCTAAAACATCTCCAGTTGCGAAAAAAATCAGTGCAAAGTTGCGAAATTTCGTGTCACCTCACATTAAATGGATTTTCTTATCCGTTAAGACCTGCTGAGCCAAATCCAAAAAAATGTCCCTCGCCCCACACGTCCTTTATAGGACAGCACAAGAAAAAATTTTGGCCGATTCCACAGTTTTGAAAAATCGATGTTCAAAAATTTTTGGTCTATATTCAGCCTGTCAGATGTCAGTATGTCAGAACATTTTCGCCATTTTTTGCAGATTTTTACTAGTTTCATACTTTCATGAGAATCTACAGATTATAAGCTTTAAAATGATGTATAAAGCTTTTTCCAACTCACAAAATTGCGAAAGTTATGGCGTTTCAAAAATTATCCACAAAAGCACTGCACAAAACGATACCAGCACCTTAAGGGGGGGTCGCTTTGGGTCAAAATCGATAGTCACGGATTTCGCTCATTTTCACACACAATATAGGTACATATGTTCTCAAAAACAAGACACAACATTAGAATTCGAAACCAAACAGTGACAGAGATATTCAGCTACAAAGTTGGAAAACTTGAAAATCACTGCGATTTGCCCTCCAAAGTCATGTTGAGACAGAACGGTAGCGAAATTTTGGTCAACTAATATGGCAATTTAATTCTGTGGGTTGGCTAATATTTTAATGCTAAAACGACTCCGGAATATCCATCCAGTCGTTCACAGTACATTCATGTGAACTGAGCCGTTTTCAGCTAACTGTGCCCTCAAACTTTAACTTACTCTAACTTTCAGATACTACATTTCAGACACATAGTTCTATTAGAAAAGTTGTTCAGCTCATCAGTAGCTATCGAATGATACCCAATTTGTCTATATTTTGGAAATTTCAAAAATTGACTTTTGTGACCTGTAAGCGATCAAAGGAGCCGACACGACAGAAAAGTTCTACCTTGAAGCATTTGCCTTTACCATAATGTCAGGCAGGCATTGATAGTTTTATGTGCCAATTTTGGTGACTTTCGAGTGGGTAACGAGGGACAAATTATTAAAAAAACGTAAAAATTGTGCAAAATGATGATTTTTGGCAAAATTAGCACATTTTGTGGCAAGTTTTTTGAGAGCACTACAAACGGTAGAAATTTGCAACTACTGTCATAAGAATTCTGTGTATGCGTAGAGTGCAACTATCTACAAGCGATTTCTGTAGCTTTAGCCAATCGTGCAGGAGAGGCGAAAATGTTTTGCTGGTCCTGTTTTTCGTGGTACAAAAAGCACCAATTTTCCGAAATTTTGATTTTGAAAAATCGCCAAAAATTCGACACTCAACAGAATTGTTTCAGAAGGGTTATTTGCACTCTCTGATATGTGCTTAACATGTACAACAAGGTTGCAGCGCAGTATCCTGCATACAGCGAAAAAATTTTCTGCCACAAACTTTTTAACCTAACTTTTCATTTTCCTATGTTTAACACATGTCGAGGTAACCTTTGAAGGCCTCTACAGAACGATTGAAGCAATATTACGCAAAACGCACCTGTCTTGTTTTGGGGACCCATTAGGATTACAAAATATGTGAAAATGAGTAAAATCGGAGATGGTCGAAAAATCGGCCAAAAAGCGAGCCCCCCCCCTTAATAAGACAATGAAACCGATATTTCAAATTTTGCTGCAAACGAAATCCTACATTAGTCAGCACCTACAACTCTTCTAAACCCACTCTTCTAATCACTAAGTAAGGCAACCTGATTAACAAATGATAATTGTCTATAATTTGTGTGTTTTTAAGCGTACGTAGATTTAGTTCTTAACTAAGTTCGAAGTATATTTTGCAGGTTTATCAATTAGCAGGATGGCAGCAGAGACTGTCAGAACTAGCGACGATGCCCGACCAGTCTCTGATGCCTCCTATTTTTGATCATCTAATGTTTCCATTCTTTCATTTTTTATTTTTTATTAACAATTTACATAAAGAATACTTACAATTTATATACAACATGTATTTAAAACATTTCTTCAAAATCTTCATCTGGGTTTATTCTGCTAATCATTGCACCACAGATACAGCAAGTCTTGTTGATACAAAGTGGTTTGCCTGCAAATGAAATGAGTCATATCAAATATCAAATTGAGGTTTTTGATTGATGATAAAAATAGCTGAAAGCAACTGTTTGTTGATGCAGTGCAACTATTCAAGGTGGAGGACTGCTATTTAGCAGATGCCTTCTAGGCCAAATTCACCAAATTACCCCGGTGCTGGGAATTTTTTTTAGTTGTCCCGATAGCTGCATTTTATAGTCTCGTCTAGCAAACTTAAACTGGACAAAAAGATTGAATTTTGCGGAGAGTTGATTATTCAAGTTGGTTCTGACAATGTAGATATTTTCTGAATGCTAAAATTCTAAAAACGGTTGGAAAAGAAATAATAAAACATAAATAAATTAGTCGACTAGTACTGGGTTTTTGAGATTTCTAGGACCACTCGCCACCGCCCCCCTCCGTCACCCCATGGCTTAAGCTATTAATTCTGGTTTTGCATGCTGGCTTGCTTGTTTAAGCGTAGTTTATTCGCCTGTTTTAACGTCCGGTTTTACATCCAGTTTTACAGCTGCAGCTTATACTGGCTGCTTCAGTGTTTGAAGGCAGCCTTTAAAATATTGCTGCAGTGTTGCAATGTGGCTTCTGATTGGCTGTTTGAACAATGCAAATTTATAGCCTAGTTTTTTGAAGACTATACCTGCATCAGCCACGTGAAAATGATACACTCTTCTCTCACAAGTAATTTCTTCTGCGTAAGCCAAGCTAGACAAAAACATGCTTGCTTTATCCCAACTGAATTTTCAAGTACAGCCATTATAACGTGTCGTCCATTTGATTGGCTGGCAGAGCAATACGAATTCAAAGCCTAGTTTGAATGATAAAATTTTGCAATTTTTACATGCAGTTGATGGAAAGAATCATCACTAACTATTCTAGTAGTGTTGCAATGTCGGTTCTGATTGGTTATCTAAACAATACAAATGCAAAGCCTAGTTTAAAGGCTATATTTGCAATTTTTAAAAGAAAAGGATAGACTTTGTGTCAACCAAGCTGAGAAATATTTAAACACTGGAATACCTTTCAAGAACAACCATTCATGCATTTGATTACTAGCGAAGCTACACAAACTCAAAGCTTAGTTTCAAGTAAGATTTTACATGCAAGACATAGGAAATTTTACCCTTCTTTTTTAAACTTCTTCTTTCAGAGTGGTCTTTCACAAAAATAACCCTGTGCAAGGGTTGTATTCGGCAACAAATACAACATCGTCTGCACTTTCGTCTATTTGATGTCCGGCCTCGGAAGTCTCAGTGTCAGTGGAAATATCATCATCGGTTTCGACGTCATGCTCATTTAGAGGTTCCATTTCCTCCTCTATTTCTTGGGTTGGAGGGGTGAGGAAGCTGAGCCATTGTGGGGACGGAGGGGGTGATGTCGAGTGGCCCACTTCTAAGACCTCCTCTTCCTCACCGTCATCGTCCGAATCCCACGGATTGGGGTCGTATTCGGCAAGCGGATCCAAAATGGCGGGGGTAGGGGGTCGTGGAGGGAGCCATCAGGTGTAGGGGGATGTATTCGATGTCGTTTTGATAATCCTGAAAATAATATGTATTACTACAAAAGCATAGCTATCATTATTTTATTCAAAACTAAGGTCTACAAGGAACATTTCTGAATTAAAATTTGCACAAAGATTTATTTCTTGACAAAGCTTAATTTTAGAAGCGATACGTACCCTTATCTTTACTGTTACATACTAATTATAAATAATTACCAGCATTATACTCTGTACTCAATTTGTAAGTAATTTATGATATAACTCGGTTATAGTTATGAAATGTGCTCTATCCGGCTTTATATGTTTTTACCAAATATTGTTTAGTTATAAATAGGACGATTTAAATAAGAGACTACTTACAAGTGTGACAGATTGCAAAAGGTGATAGATTGCAATCCGGTTCGTTAATTTCAATTCCAAACTTAACTTTTAAAATAACTTAAACTTTTACCACTCCACCCAACATTCTTTGTTTCTTAATACATTTATATCATCAAACAACACTTACTTTTCTTTCAAAAACCAGGGCGTTGCATTATTTTACGCCCCACTTACTTCATATCCTATTTTACACATCCTATTTTACAATTTATATAAACCTTTTCAACCCTTTTCAAAAACCACTCTTTTTCTTGTTTTCCGTTGTTGCAAACCTTGCGCGTATGCAACCTGCGAATCAGACCAGATGCAACCACTATATACTTAACGCTGCAATTTTGCCTTTCATTGCGCTGTGCGCCTAACGTGTAGCACTCCGCTCAACTTAGTAACTAGCAATCTTGAACCACTCCATCATGCGTCAGCTACACGCTCCTTCTCGAGTTATTGATAGTGCCGTGCTCCTCCCGGAGCCCCATTACAACTACCGTAATTAGAGTATCTCCCGAGACACGTTTTTGTTCTTGTGTAACTCAGTCTCACCCGAGACTTATTACTTGCAAATACGCCTGTCAATTAATCTATGCCTCCCAGGAGGACCGTTAACTGCTATTGATAATCTGTAGTACTCGGCCCTTGTTTGCCAGTAAATAGTTGCTGCCAGACGACTGCGCTCCGTCACACAAGCTAAATATTCTCTCCATTAATGGAATAGGTCGCGAACGGCTTCCGACAGGCTGGACATTTTGTACTTTTAGATACCACCAATATAATAGTGCAGCAGAGGCAAACAAATGCTCGAGATCCGCAATAGTTCGGGACGCAGCCTCCAAGAATGCAATCTGGCGGTCTCTCCATGCAGATAAGACATTCAGTAACAGAAGAAGCCATTTTCTTTAAAAATAAAGCATAAAGCAATTATAGTATAGGTAATCATAGACACATTAGGGTGGAAAGGTATCTAGGAATAGCCCAACTACCAACGGGAGACAAAGGGACAAAGGAAAAATGTTCTAGAAGTACACAAAGATGACATAAACATAGGTTGAAATTTTAAAAGCTTTGTTGCAGTGTTTTATTAATGCAACTTTTTTAATTTCATAGAAATTGCGCACCCCTGTTTCTAAAATTGAAAACTCTGTCCGTTTTATGCTGCAAGAAGATTTCGGGCAAAAGACAAGGTTTTTGAAAGTTTCCTGCAACTACCCTCTCCCCTTCTAGGACCTAAGTTAATGCTCACTTAATATAGACAATGAAATCGATATTTCAAGTTTTGTTGCAAACGAAATCCTACATTAGACAGCACCTACAACTCTTCTAAACCCACCAATCACTAACTCAGTTGTGCAAAGGTTGTGCAAGAAGTAAACCTGCTGCATGTCAGTCACAGCCAAGTAAGGCAACCTGTACAACAATCAAAACAATGTTTACTTACCAGATATTTGTGTAAATGTCAAAAATTTGAATTTAACCTTCAAAAATCGTTTATTTACACGAAACTAACAAATGATAATTGTGTATAATTTGTGTGTTTTTAAGCGTGCCTAGATTTAGGGCTGAACTAAGATCGAAGTATATTTTTCAGGTTTCTCAATTAGCAGGATGGCAGCAGAGACCATCAGGACTAACGACGGTAACTCCAGTCCCTGATGCCTTTTATTTTCGATCATCTAATGCTTCCATTTTGTCATTTTTTATTTTTTATTACAACAATTTACATAAAGAATACTTACAATTTATATACATGTATTTAAAACGTTTCTTCAAAATCTTCATCTGGGTAAGCCGTGATCACAAAATTGTGCGTCCTGTTGAGCACTACCTAAAAATATAATACTGAATAAAATGCAAGTAACAGCAACATTACAACCATATCGTTATCTTTTACGTTCAGAAATTAGAAATATTCTTTATGTATGCACCTTAATTGATTTTGTTGGCACTTCGTTGCAAGTGATGTCAATGTTGTAATCGAACTGAAACCAGAGCAGCACCATGTTTTCATTTGTATAATGATTTTGCCATACTGTGCTGCAATTAACACAAGAATTGATCCATTGCAAAATCTTGTTTTGTTGCCAAAACATTTTCCAACTTTTTCGCTGGAGTACTTTCCATGTTTTATAAATACGTGGGGGGATACGTAAACCATAATTACTGCTTGGTTCGATGTGATTTCGACTTTTGCAACTTGCTTCTAAATGAAAATTTTTAAACTGGTCCCTAGTGCTTACTGATACTGGTCTTTGGTGGTATTAATTTCAAAGCTAATCATTGCACCACAGATACAGCAAGTCTCGTTGATACAAAGTGGTTTGCCTGCAAATGAAATGAGTCATATCAAATATCAAATTGAGGTTTTTGATAGATGATAAAAATAGCTGAAAGCAACTTTTTGTTGATGCAATGCAACTATTCAAGGTGGAGGACTGCTATTAGTGTGTTCTACACCAAATTCACCAAATTACCCCGGTGCTGGGACTCTCTTTTAGTTGCCCCGATAGCTGCGTTTTATAGTCTCGTCTAGCAAACTTAAACTCGACAAAAAGATTGAATTTTGTGGAGAGTTGATTATTCAAGTTGGTTCTGACAATGTAGATATTTTCTGAATGTTAAAATTCTAAAAACGGTTGAAAAAGAAATAATAAAACAAAACTAAATTAGTCGACTAGTAGTGGGTTATTGAGATTTCTAGGACCACTCGCCACCGCTCCCCTCCGTCACCCCATGGCTTGCTTGTTTAAGCGTAGTTTATTCGCCTGTTTTAACGTCCGGTTTTACATCCAGTTTTACAGCTGCAGCTTATACTGGCTGCTTCAGTGTTTGAAGGCAGCCTTTAAAATATTGCTAGCAGTGTTGCAATGTGGCTTCTGATTGGCTGTTTGAACAATGCAAATTTATAGCCTAGTCTGAAGACTATACCTGCATCAGCCACATGAAAATTGCGTCTATCAAAAGATTTTGAGTACACAAACCTAGCAAGATTCCGCAGACACTGGTGGGCTGGGTTTAAGCTTATAAATTTTCCACGGAATGGCACTGTATCGGTCGGAATCTTGCTGTCTAAGTTTTGCTGTTTTATAATTCCATGGAAAATCTCCGACGAAGCTGGAAACTGGCCAGCCGTGCCCTTAACTATGAAGTTTCACACATTTAATGCATATAAAACATACTCGCCTTTAAATCGATTTATCGGAATCTAGTCAGTCAGTTTTAAGCGATAAAACATTCCACGGAAATTCTCTCATTTGGGTGGAAACCGGTTGTCTGGGTTTTAGCTCCAAAATTTTCCACGGAATGTCGCCAATAAATTTTTGCTACGTCTAATCTGCGGAATCTTGCTAGGTTTGTGTACTCAAAATCTTTTGATAGACGCAAATGATACTTTTCTCTCACAAGTAATTTCTTCTGCGTAAGCCAAGCCAGACAAAAACATTGCTTGCTTTATCCCAACTGAAGTTTCAAGTACAGCCATTATCTTATCCCGTGTCGTCCATTTGATTGCCAGGCAGAGCAATACGATATATAAGTTTGAATGATAAAATTTTGCAATTTTTACATGCAGTTGATGGAAAGAATTATCACTAACTATTCTAGCAGTGTTGCAATGTCGGTTCTGATTGGATGTCTAAACAATACAAATGCAAAGCCTAGTTTAAAGGCTATATTTGCAACCTTTAAAAGAAAAGGATAGACTTTGTGCGGACCAAGCTTAGAAATATTTAAATACTGGAATACCTTTCAAGAACAACCATTCATGAATTTGATTGCTAGCGAAGCTACACAAACTCAAAGCTTAGTTTCAAGTAAGATTTCACATGCAAGACATAGGAAATGTTACCCTTCTTTCTTAAACTTCTTCTTTCAGAGTGGTCTTTCACAAAAATAACCCTGTGCAAGGGTTGTATTCGGCAACAAATACAACATCGTCTGCACTTTCGTCTATTTGATGTCCGGCCTCGGAAGTCTCAGTGTCAGTGGAAATATCATCATCGGTTTCGACGTCATGCTCATTTAGAGGTTCCATTTCCTCCTCTATTTCTTGGGTTGGAGGGGTGAGGAAGCTGAGCCATTGTGGGGACGGAGGGGGTGATGTCGAGTGGTCCGCTTCTAAGACCTCCTCTTCCTCACCGTCATCGTCCGAATCCCACGGATTGGGGTCGTATTCGGCAAGCGGATCCAAAATGGCGGGGGTAGGGGGTCGTGGAGGGAGCCATTCAGGGGTAAGGGGATATATTCGATGTCGTTTTGATAATCCTGAAAATAATATGTATTACTACAAAAGCATAGCTATCATATTTTATTCAAAACTAAGGTCTACAAGGAACATTTCTGAATTAAAATTTGCACAAAGATTTATTTCTTGACAAAGCTTAATTTTAGAAGCGATACGTACCCTTATCTTTACTGTTACATACTGATCATAAATAATTACCAGCATTATAATCTGTACTCAATTTGTAAGTAATTTATGATATAACTCGGTTATAGTTATGAAATGTGCTCTATCCAGCTCTATAATTTTTTACCAAAAATTGTTTAGTTATAAATAGGACGATTTAAATAAAAGACTACTTACATGCTAAAAATTCTCTCCATTAATGGAACAGGTCGCGAACGGCTTCGGGCAGGCTGGGCATTTTGGAGTTTTATATTCCACCAATATAATAGTGCAGCAGAGGCAAACGGATGCTCGAGATCCGCAATAGTTCGGGACGCAGCCTCCAAGAATGCAATCTGGCGGTCTCTCCATGCAGATAAGACATTCAGTAACAGAAGAAGCCATTTTCTTTAAAAATAAAGCATAAAGCAATTATAGTATAGGTAATCATAGACACATTAGGGTGGAAGGTAGCTAGGAATAGCCCAACTACCAACGGGCGACAAAGGGACAAGAAAAAATTGTTCTAGAAGTACACAAAGATGACATAAACATAGGTTGAAATTTTAAAAGCTTTCCAGCAGTGTTTTAATACAACTTTTTGATTTTATAGAAATTGCACACCCCTGTTCCTAAAATTGAAGACTCTGTTTTCTTTTTATGCTGCAAGAAGATTTCGGGCAAAAGACATTGTTTTTGAAAGTTTCCTGCAACTACCCTCTCCCCTTCTAGGACCTAGTTAATGCTCACTTAATATAGACAATGAAATCGATATTTCAAGTTTTGTTGCAAACGAA
>JASAND010009648.1:0-10670 GCA_030248195.1 Trissonchulus latispiculum
CCTGCAAAATACCAGGAAAAACCCCGAAATATGACCAGAAAGTGAGACAGAATTAGATTAGAACCCCCGAGAAAATGGAAAATTTTACCCCAAAATTTGGCTAAATTTGCACAATAGGACGATACAAGCACAGAATAACCCCCAAAAGTACGTACAGGCTTTTTCCTAGCCCGGAATGAGTGGGCCTGGATTTTTCTATTTCCAGAAAAATCGAAAATATTTTCCCTGGTTCCGGAAAATATTTTCCCCACAAATATAGCAAAAACGTACGTAAAATTTATAAAAATTGGCGAGGTGGAGGCCGAAACTGGCAGCCTATTGTAAAGATTTGGCCCCAGAGACTGGATAAATGGCGACCAAAACCCTTTACTGGGGTGCTGTGCGCTGAAGGCTGGATACGCAACCTGGACTGGAGATGATTTCCAGGCCGACCTCGACAAGC
This sequence comes from Trissonchulus latispiculum, assembly GCA_030248195.1. NCBI lineage: Eukaryota > Metazoa > Nematoda > Enoplea > Enoplida > Ironidae > Trissonchulus > Trissonchulus latispiculum. The sequence continues at coordinate 443 of JASAND010009648.1, forward strand.
CTCGCCAATTCAGATGAACCCAATAGTCGTGAAACTTAAGCTTAACCCCATTAAATTACCCCTAATCTAAGCCCTAAAATCCCTACTTACCGAACTAACAAGTCTAAACCCTAGCTACAATACTATAGGCCAAATGGCCGTGTTATAATATTTAATACAAAAAGGGGGGGGAAATACAATAATTTCGGTCACAGACTTACAGATTTATGATCCAATGAACAGGCGGATACCATAAAATATTACAGGATACAGGCAAATTGCAGGTACAGAAATACTAGATATATGCCCCTTTGATAGCAGGCCCGGATTCCCCCTCAACCTATCACCAGGTTGAGAATCTATTTACTCCTCTAGCCGAGTTTCAATAGCAAAGGGAATCCTAAAAGGAAATTGAAGAAAACGCGGAATGATGAATATAAAAATATACTGGGGAGAGGACTTTCAGAACAACCGACCAGCACAAGCGTAAAACTAAGACTGACTGGGCTTTTTGAAATAATGAGAGAACGTGCAATCACGCGATCACACGTGACTTGCCCAGCCAATCAAATTTTAGATGAGACTTTTGAGAGAATTTCGAAACCAAACTGACAAATTGCTGATCTATCTTTGCAAAAAGACATACAATTACAATATTTCAAACACAATTTATAAACTATCGGGGCAATTTTGACAAAAGCGAGATACATAAGTTCGGACTAATTTTGGATGAAGAATCTTTTTAAATAATAATAAAATATGACAGTAGGGCATCACCGCCCTACTGTACACTATAACTTACCCAATATTGAGAGCTATGAATTAAGCCACATATCAAAATGAAGCTCTACATCTTCGGCGTCGTTTGGTATCATTGAAACGTGTCTGCCTAATTTGTATTGGTTGGAAACTTAACAAACGTAGCCACAATTTTTGACCAAAATTGTTTCTGAAAAATTTTTATGCAACAAGAAAATGGCCGTATCCAATGTGTTTCTGAGATTATTTGCCAGCGACGGTTTTTGGATTTTCTCAAAATATCGTTTCAGTATACAGAAATTGAGCATTTTCTGCAAATTCGGCATTTTGTCCAACTTTGAAAAATCATTGCTCTTGATTAGAGGCTGACAAAGAGAAAAATAAAATAAATAAATACCCTGGCAAATTGTCCAAACATACTATGTTGAATATATCTTTTAGATCCAACCATTGGTTGTGGAGCAATCTTTGGTCAACAAATTTTGGCCGCAATTTGACAAAATCAGTTACATATTCGCCCAAAACTTTATGCTCATTCAGTGTACAGGGCTCTAATTAACCTAATTTGTGACTCTTTTGAAGCTCTTTAAGTAGAATATAAACTTGTCTACACTTGTGGTGTACACTGGCTCCAATTAGACAAAACCTGTTTTCAGCAAGATCGTGTCAAAAATCACCAATTTTCGAGCAAAAATGTTTCAAAAATTCACTGCTCAAAAACGATACGAGCCAGAGACTAATGTCTAAAAGCAAAGTTGTAAAGGACATAATAAACTTTAAAACGATCATAGTTGCTAGGCATAAGTTTCTATATATAGGTCTAGAACGTCTAATTTTTGTTTCTCACTGTACATGAACGTCATGAAGCTGGCTGTATATCAGTATATCAGGACGTGTATTATCAGCTCTGATGCGTTTTCTGAAAATTTGAATGAAATCGGGCAATAATTGCACTTTCTGCAACTACATCTGCACGTAAGAGGAACACGACCTTAAAAGTTCTGTCGGAGTAAGGACTGAGAACGATCAGGACTGTAAGCGTAAGGTACCTAGGTTGCAGCTGTGTACTTCATCACAACTTTTGATCTTTATTTTAGGATTTGCCTCAACCGGTGACGGCGTCGTGAAGGGCAATATGGGACTGTGGGACATGCTTGAGGCCTTGAAATGGGTAAAAGAAAACATCAAAGGTTTTGGCGGAAATCCAACCAAGGTCACGATTGCTGGGGAAAGCGCGGGCTCCGGTGCTACCAGTATCCTGTCCTATTCTCCTCCGGCTCAAGGTAGGTTGGTGCTGAAGATAAGCAGAAAATAAGAAGAAAATAAAGGAACAAAATGAAAGTCAGTGAATAAATAAACAAAAATAAATGAAACAAACTGAAAACTAAGCAACGCGAAACGGGATTTAAGGTGCTGGTATCGCTTTGTGTAAATTTGACCCTATAGGCTTTAATTCTTTATGAAAGTGGATGAAACTTTCCAAATATACTATTTCGGTGCTCTTTAACATTCTGGGACCAGTCCCGCATTTTTAGGTGCAAAGAGAAGAAATTTTTGGTTTTTGCCATTATTCTCTCAGCACATAGTCGAGACACCAGATTGGTTGGTATGGCTGGAAGGAGGGCACAAAAATGAACATTTTTGCTTTTACAACTTTTGAGCTATCTCTAGTGGTTAAGTCAGTATAAGCAAAAAACGATTTTTGGGGTCCAAAAATGGCCGTTTTCGAGAAAATCAGTTTTTTCAAAATTACTGCCAAATCGTACCGACAATTTTGGTTTATTTATACTCAATCGATACAACGTCCAATTGCGCGTTTTATTAATACCTATTCGCTGGAGTTTGTTGCTCTAAGCTGGAGATTTGGCCGAAAAACCATTTTGGCAAAACTGCTATTATTTTGTTTTGAACATCGATTTCTCAAAAACTACCCAATGGATTCGCGTGATTTTTGGCAGAATGAGAATTCGCACTATTGCGGAGGGACATTTTTCTTGGTTTGAGCTAAAACGTCTCCAGTTGCGAGAAAACTCAATGCAAAGTTGCAAAATTTCGTGCCACCGCACATTTAATGGATTTTCTTGTCCGTTAAGACCTGCTGAGCCAAATCCAAAAAAATGTCCCTCGGCCCACATGTCCTGTATAGGACAGCACAAGAAAAAATTTTGGCCGATTCCAGTTTTGAGAAGTCGATGTTCAAAACTTTTTGGTCTGTATTCAACCTGTCAGATGTCAGTATGACGGAAAATTTTAGCTATGTTCTGCAGATTTTTACTAGTTTCGTGCAGTCATGAGAATCTGCAGATTATAAGCTTTAAAATGATGTATAAAGCTCTTTCCAACTCACACAATTGCGAAAGTTATGGCGTTTCAAAAAGCACGCACAAAAGAACTGCACAAAACGATACCAGCACCTTAAATGATGATAAATGGTCGACACGAAGGCTCTGCCATTGATCCACAGAGGCCACAGTTCAAATAAACTGGCTAGAGTTGAAGTAAAAACCTGTATAGCTCATTATTCGTGAATCCAGGTTATGCAAATTACCGTTATCTTTACTGCGCGCAAGCCTTGTAATATAAATCAGTAGTGATATGGCTTAGTGTTCATTTACAGTGATATGAAATCGTCACTTCGAAATGAAATGAAAAATTCTGCCCTTCGGTGGGATTCGAACCCACGACTTAAGCATTAAAACTCCAGCGCTCTACTAACTGAGCTAAAGAGGCTACAATCTAACAAGCACAAAAGAGTACCTATCCAAACTGAAGTGACAACGAAAGCGTTTTACAAAGCGGTCAAACACATGTTCCAGGGCGAGGTTACTGCTTGCTTAGCATAGTTTTACATTTCTTGTGGTTAAACGGATTCCAATTTTTCACTAAACGATATCACAAATTTGTTGTAATATATCACGCAACATTGTGCCCTCCTTAACATACGTACTTTTAATAACTCGGGCGCTTAGCACACTCGTGCCCTGTCCTGCACTCGGAGGTTCACAAGTATTCGCGCCCTAAATTACTGAGTGCACGCTGGCCCGTGCTACAACCTATACGCACAACACATGCGCAGTGTGCGACGTGCGTAACTAAGTTTTGCGCGTCTAATGTATTTAGTTTTTGCTACATCAGTTTGCATGTTTACAATGTTTAATGCAATTTATAGACTATTTTAATCAGGTGATCTCACAGAGTGGTACCATCTTTTCGGACTGGGCCCTAGGCGACAGTTCCATTCAAAACTTCAAAGACATGGCCCTGGAATTGGGATGCGACGTTTCCAGCTCCAAGAGCATAGTGGACTGTTTGCAGGACAAGCCTGCAGACGTGCTGTTTGAAACGGCCAAGACAATGCTAAGCTTGCACGGTGTGAGTACTAATTATTAGCTTCTACCAAGCATATTGTAGATCAATATAGTGAGACTTTGGGCACGTATGCTGCCGATTTTCATAAAAAATTTATGGGCTCTATTACAGCTGCAGAAGTCTTCACGCGGATCTTGCGCGGACCAGAATTGTTGACCGAAAATCAATATTGTATGCAAAAACATAGTCATCGAAAAACACCAAAAAATAATATTGCTGAAGTTGTTGGAAATTTCCACTTCCACCTAATGGACAGGGTAAAGTTTACAAATTTAAGATCAAATTTAAGATGTAATTTTGGTTGACAGATTATAGATACTGTCAGACTACAGATTCAAATGAATTTATTTAAAATTAGAATCGAACGGAAAATTTTTAACATAAATACCGTTCCTCTAATCTGTAGGGTTAAAACAGTTGATCTCAACTAAAAAAATTTCTGACTTTTAGTTAATTTACTGCAACAAAGGTCCTTGGACATCGATGGCCCAATTCATTCCCTGGATGCCAATTCCTGACGGAGAAATGATCATTGGAAGCCCACTAGATTCAAGCCTAGCCTTCCCACTCAAACCAACACTGCTCGGTTTTAACACGGATGAAGCCCATATGATAGGCAAGAACAGCCTTTTATAAAAGTGAACTAGTTTAATAAAAAAGAATTAATTCTGATCTTTATGTTCTTCGTGGAGTCGTTTCATCTGTGAGGTTAGATGATTGGCCTTTTCTTGCTATGGGAGCTGTTAAATGTTTGGTCCTGACTCTTTGCTGATGATTTTCCATGGGCGCCTCAGGCTTGCAGCCCATAAGTAGGTCGTTAGGATGAGCAGTGTTCCCGGTTTTTATTAGGGACCATATGTGTTTACATATATAGTATGAAACACCGCTGTCGTCACCGATGCCAAAAAAACTAAAGTTATGACACACTAATGACTAAGATACGCTAATTTAGCCATAAGCTCGACTTTCATTATTTTCGCATTTTATTTTGATTGCCTGTTTACTTTTTCTTTTTTCACTGCATACTTCTTGATTTCATGCATATTTTCATTATGATTATTTAAGTTAATGCTTAAATTAATTTATTTAATTTAAATGATTATTTAATTTTGCTGCAGTGGGTCGATTTCCGTTCACAGCCGGTTGTATGGGACCTGAAATGTGCCGCTATGATCCTGAGTCAACAGATATTAAGGATTGGGAACGCCTTGTTACCTCCAATTTTCCAAACAGTTCACCACAAACGGTTACAGTGGATGCGTCATACGTTTATGTTGGAGATCCACAAGAACAGAATCGAAAGGATAATCCTTTCTTCACCGCTTCAATGAAAGTACATTGCTTTTAATTGTAGTAATTGATTTAGCTGCTAATTTAGTGAACCACGTATGAGTACCAGAACACTATCGCAGCGCAGCTTTCGCTATGGTTGAGTCTAACACCGGATTGCACCAATGAGGGTTAGCTCGGTGTTAAGCTAACCTCAAGGTTAACTCGGAGTTAACCTGATAATTCTCAATTAATCCGTTGCGCCAAATCAGGTTAAGTTAACCTCGAGGTTAACTCCGAACTAACTTGGTCTTTAGAGGCAGAAACTTAATCCTGAGTCCTATCAGGATTAACTGAGGACTAACTCAATTTATACGATTTCTGCTTTCGTTTTTCTTTAAAGTTCGTGACGGGCTGTTCAAATTATTGTTTATACTTGTTTCATATTTTTTAGAAAAAGATTTTCACACTTTAGTTTTGAATGTTTGTCCCGAGATTCGATCCACTACTTCAGTCTTAGCCTTGAGCTCAGACTTAAGGAGATTTAAGACTTAGCTCGGAGGTAACCTTAAGGTTAAATTAGTCGCCAGCTAATCTTGACAAATGATGATTGGATACATTGACTAAAGAAACGAATCTTATTGGTCAAAGATAACCCTGAACTGAAACTTAGGGTTTGTTATTCTTGAGAAGACTGGTGCAACGGCCTAACTTTAACCCTTAGCTATAGCTTAGCTGCAGAATAGCTAACACCGAGTTAGCTCGGTGTTAAGCTAACACCGAGCTAACTTAGTCCGATTTGGTGCAATCGGGCGTAAAACTTCTTGTCAATGTACCAGTTCGTAGCATCATGGTGAGATTTGTGAATTAGTTTTCCTAATTTACATGTTCAGTTTCGCTCGGCTCTGCTCAGATTTTTGCGAATCTTCGGTGATTGGTGTTTTGGTTGGCGTTAGATATCCTAAAGATTAAATATTTTTGCTTTATTTTGCACCAAGAGTGATTAGCAAATGATCAGCGAATTTCGTGCTTCCCAACTGTTTTGCCAGTGCTTAATCCCAAACTCCTCTGCACCGAATTTGATCAAGTTAACAAAGTGCTAAGCAGATGCTAATCGAGTGCTCAAGAAATAAATATTTAATTAGACAATGGTGGAAGACTGACAGAAAACTTTTCTAGTTTTTAATGTAGATGAGTATTTTCAAAATTTGCCAAATATCTGGAAATATCTGACACAGTTGGTTTTGACGAGCTATTCAGCATTACAGATAAATGTTTACTACAACAACTCATCCAAGTTAGGCCGCAGGCATGCACGTACAATTCAATGCAACATAAAATTCTTATCTTGCATCGAAAAAGACAGCTATTGCTAGCTTTACAAAAAAAATCAAAATCTGGTTTTTTGGCTGTGACTTTCGCAAAGCTAAACCAAATTAATTACTTTAAGGACCCATGGATAGGTCTAGGACCAAGCTTTAAGCCACCTCAGTTTCGTTGCTCTACGACCTACCAGTAAGTTGCAGTAGTCGAAAATGTGTGATTTTTTGTTAAAGGCCAGTTTACACCACCAAACTTTCGCCAAACCAAACCTTGGCCAAACCCAAGTTTGGTGAAAGTTTGGTGGAAGTTTGATGGTGTAAACATACACCAAACGTCCACCAAACTTACACCAAACTACCGCCAAACTGCCAAACTGAGTTTGGTCCCACAGCAATTTTCACCAAACGTTTGGTGAAACTGACCAATGAGAATCCACCAGAAAGTCACATGCATGTGTCTGAGCTATATATTATACACTTGCACAGATACTTTCAATGCATTTGTTTCCTCCCTTCGTCACCTTTTTATTTTGTACTATTGATTTGTTTTGTTTCCGCAAAAGAATTTAAAAGGACGGTTTCCAGCCTTCAGAATTCACATAATGTATTCGAAGGCAGTATTAGAAATATTAAATGGAAAATTGAATAAGAAATATAAAAAAATTGGAAAAGAAAGTATTGTATTAAAATTTTGCTAGGACCAAGTTTAAATTTTTCCACTTGACTGTCAATTTTACCAGTTAAAAGAACCAATGTTAATAGGTAAAACCAAGAGTACATAATGATAAGAGTATGACAAGCCTAACACTCTATGCAGTGAAGGCCAAAACTATGCTTTGCTCGCTATCGGCTGACCCCCCCCCACGAATTGACCCCCCTCTCACTCCGCCCCTATATGGGTACATAGTCCCAAACGGGGGTCACTCACTCGCTTAGCATGTTTTTTACATGCAAGTGTTAAACATACACGCTTAAACCCTCTCCCCAAATTGGGCCGCTATTAATTTCAACGTGTAATTATGCAAAGCAGTGAGCGACCCCCGTTTGGACCACGTTCCAATATAGGGGCGGCGTGAGAGGGGGTCAATTCTTGGGGGGGTCAGCCAATAGCGCGCATAGCATAGTTTTGGCCTTCACTGCATAGAATGTTACGCTTGTGATACACTTGTACTCTTGGTAAAACCTTTTAATGTTCCAATCGTTTAAATTTGCTTTAAAATTACCAGAAAAACATTTGTGAATGCGAAAGTCCCTCTATAAGTCCCTCTACAAAACCATTTTAATCCTGACAAATGTCTGGGAAAAACTGTTAAAATAGGTTTGAACTGGCGATCATTTTCTTTTTAATTTCAGTAATGTTCCCTCCTAAAGTTTGGTGAATGTTTGGAGGAAGTTTGGTCAAACGGAGTTTGGTAGTGTAAACACAAAGTTTGCCAAACTTTCTTCACCAAACTTGAGTTTGGCCAAGGTTTGGTTTGGTGAAAGTTTGGTGGTGTAAACTGGCCTTAAAGGTTTAACAAAAAAATCACCCGTTAATAAAAATTCAGTGGCTGATCGGATACCAGAGAGCAGCTAGCAACGCTTTCTCACCAGTTTCGGATAGGGCGCACTAAATAACGTATTTAAAAGCCAAAACCGCTAACCTAGTCTTCCAATTTGGGCAACTGACCCCGCCGAAGGCTTAGTGGTCACTGATGGGCCCCGGCAGCGTCCAGTATGAGGCCTGGTGGCTCTAAAATTACGTTTTAAAGGCTAAAACGTTGTTTGTTTTTTCGGGTTTGTACGTGATTATAACTTATTTCTAGGCATTTTGGTAGAGAAACTTAGGACTTCGTATGTTGGTGGGGTATGACCTACGGTCACGTGACCCCTGCTGGACCCTGCCGGACCCTCCAGGTACCAACTGGACAGTCCGAAGTGGCTATGTACAAACACGCCCTAGGGGGTTTCTACTGCGCAGAATTCAAATTTGGCATTAGGTTTTAGGTAACTATAGGCTAATACTGACTTCTAGAATCACGTTTACGGTCGGACGGTTCAGGCCTGGCTGGTTACCAGGTAGGACTCCTAGAAGTATCAGACAACTTCAAAAACAACGGGTATAAGGGCTTTGGAGGTTGCTGAGCTCGAATTCGGCGTTAGTTTGGCTCTAGCTGCTGTCCCGACGTCAGTAACAAAACATGAAACTGATTTTTTTATTTGTTAAAGTTTTAACAAAAAAGTTCGCCCACCCCAGGACGGCTCAGAGGTCCGACTGGGAACTTCTATATATGTATCGATAGCGCACAGACAGGACATGTCATATGAACAATATGGCTTGCCTAGGATTTCCCCTTATAAAATAGCAGCCTAAATTCGAACTTCAGTCATGAACGTTTTTGATGTCACTTTTGGGTACCCTCACTTAAAGGTCTGGCCTGAACGCATGGAGAGGGCCTAAGGGCTCAAACTCACATGCTGTAATGTCGAGAGCTATCACCATAGAAAAAATTGGGTCTCTGCGACTTTCCTGCGAAAATTGATATATATCTTACATCGAATTAAAGACGGCTGATATTTTTGACAAGAGAAGTACTTAGATGATACGACAGTTCTTCTAATTACATGCTAATGGCGTAGCTGATTGGTTGAAAGCCAGAACTCCAGCCTTTTCATTGGTCGCTTCTTGGTAATGTTGACCGTTTGCTTGCAACAATAGACTGGTGATCTGTTCATCACTTTCTAATCAGATGTGGTGCAGCGGAGTTGTTGCTAAGCAACTCGCTTCATAACTGATCATTTCGTTTTAAGATTTGAAAATGCTTAGCAAATAAGAGCATCTGATAGCGCCGTGCTTTCTTACTGTGCTATACGTGGAGGATCGCGTCAAGTCTGCAAAACATAAGCTCTAACACCCATTTGCTCTTGCAATTTAGTTGGCCACTATACTGCTTCTTCTATTGGTTATTTTAGTTTTTCGCCGACAAATCATTTATATATCCTACTATTCTGGAAGCTGTGCTGAAGGCAATGCAGGGAACTAAAATTTATATGTATCAATTTGACTTTTATAGTCCACAAATGTTGCCCAATTATCCGGACTATCAAGGTGAGTAAACAATGTCTTTTTGCACGAAAAGGCATCGTATCTGCGAAAACTCAAAAACACCAATGCTCTGTGTACCCCGTGCTAGATAGAAAGAAAATAAGTCCCTCGATAAACACTTATGTGCTTCCAGAAAAACCATTGTAGGCGAAGTTGCATATTTGGGACCCTTTGTCCATATTAGGCAACTTTTTTCTCCTATCTTTATACGTTAAAATCTGACTTGTCCAAATTTGGGCAGCGTCCTTTAGCTACCAAAATTCTATATTCACATGCACAACTTGGGACTGCTGATTAAAAATCAAAATTTCAGATTTTCGTAATTTCCTTTCTTGCCTTTTTCGCGTTTACTCCATACTTTTGCAAGTTATTATATGTTGCTCGAAGTATTTAACTGAAGATTGCATTAATGTTTATATCCTTCCATACAACTAATCGGTTGTTA
>JASAND010009650.1:0-15189 GCA_030248195.1 Trissonchulus latispiculum
AGCGTCGACAATATGCTCATCGTGTTCAGCGATCACGATTTACTATATGGGGAAGCTTTCAGGCAGTTTCAACTTGTCTATTTCAAGTTACAGGGCGTGCTGCGGCTGCAGCGCCGCAGCGCAGCACGATAGCAGCTTATCGCACAGCGTCAACAATATGCTCATCCGTGTTCGGCAGCCCACGACTTACTATATAAGGGCAAGCTTTCAGGCAGTTTCAACTTGTCTATTTCAAGTTACAGAGCGTGCTGCGGCTGCGGCGCCGCAGCGCAGCGCGATAGCAGCACTCGCACGGCGTCGGCAATATGCTCATTCGTGTTCAGCGACCGCGATTTACTATATAAGGGCAAAGCTTTCAGGCAGTTTCAACTTGTCTATTTCAAGTTACAGCGTGCTGCGGCTGCAGCGCCGCAGCGCAGCACGATAGCAGCACCGCACATCGTCGACAATATGCTCATCGTGTTCAGCGGCCCCGATTTACTATATACGGGCAAGCTTTCAGGCAGTTTCAGCTTGTCTAGTTCAAGTTACAGAGCGTGCTGCGGCTGCAGCGCCGCAGCGCAGCACGATAGCAGCACCGCACAGCGTCGACAATATGCTCATCGTGTTCGGCGACCCTGACTTACTATATAAGGGCCAGCTTTCAGGCAGTTTCGACTTGTCTATTTCAAGTTACAGAGCGTGCTGTACGGTGCTGCGGCTGCAGCGCCGCAGCGCAGCACGATAGCGGCGCCGCACAGCGTCGAGGATATGCTCATGGTGTTCGGCGCACCCCGATTTACTATATGAGGACAAGCTTTCAGACGGTTTCAACTTGTCTATTTCAAGTTACAGAGCGTACTGCGGCTGCCGCTGCGCAGCGCAGCACGATAGCAGCACCGCACTGCGTCGACAATATGCTCATCGTGTTCAGCGACCCCGTTTTTATATGAGGGCCAAGCTTTCAGGCATTTTCAACTTGTCCATTTCAAGTTACAGGGCGTGCTGTACGGTGCTGCACCTGCAGCGGCCGCAGCGCAACACGATAGCAGCGCCTGCAGCGGTGGGGATACTCTCATCGTGTTCAGCGACCCCGATTTACTATATGAGGGCGACTTTCAGGCAGTTTCAACTTGTCCATTTCAAGTTACAGGGCGTGCTGTACGGTGCTGCACCGGCAGCGCCGCAGCGCAGCACGATAGCAGCGCCGCACAGCGATGAGGGGGATACTCTCATCGTGTTCAGCGAGCCCGACTTACTATATAAGGGCAAGCTTTCAGGCAGTTACAACTTGTCTATTGCAAGTTACGGGGCGTGCTGTACGGTGCTGCACCTGCAGCGTCGCTGCGGCTGCCGCATCGCAGTGCAGCGCAATGGCGGCTCCACACGGGAAGCAAACACACCTATCGTGTTCAGCGAGCCCGATTTACTATATGGCTGCTCCAGAAAGGCCAAAAATAGTAGTTTTTAGCGACTTTTCCCCCACTTTGACCCTGGGCGAGGAACCACGGGCGCCATGCAGCCCGAGGTCACATCCGTCGGTTTCGGCGATATGCTCATCGTTTTCAGCGACCCCGATTTACTATATATGCGCACCACCAAATGGCCGAAAAACGCTGTTTTGGACGACTTTTTGACAATTTTCTATGTTGGGGCCTCGAAAAATTTCTAAGTCCAAACGCTTCGCAACCCCATGTTTGACAGTCTGTAAAAATCGCTAGGAGCCAAATTGGGCAAAAATAATCAATAGTGAACAGGTTCATGGTTATGCTAACAAGATAATAATAGGTAAAGGTTACCACCTTAAGCCATGTGAAAAATCCGTTGGACACAAAATTGTACAAAAGCGTAAAGGACGAACACAACAGAAAAAAAACCACACATACAAAGTGGTCAGAAAAGTCGATTTTTTCAAAGTTCATTTTTTCCGGGCAAGTTTGGTATCATTCGAAAGCTCTTGGCCTGGAGATTTCAGAAATGCAAATTTTAGCTCTCAACTCCTTACCGTTAATTAGTTTTGCTTAATTAACGTTTTCAAAGGCTGCATTTGACCGTTTTAGCTCATATTATGGGGTGCTCTCCGAGCTACCCCATGATATATATATATATAGCTGAATGAATGTTGAATGAACTTTTTGATTATATATGACAAGAAATTATCAGCCGCGCCAGGTGAAAACTAAACATGTTTCTGACTTAATTTTCCGAAAGCTCGATGAGCAGTTTTTGATGCTTGCAAAAATGTACTGGGATCGAATTCTACGTATATACGTACGATCTATTCATTTATTTAGCCAAATTTAAAATTAAACTAAACTGAGCAAGAAATTAAATTTCATTTGCCAGTATACAAATCTCCTTTAAACCTCAACTTGCATTCAATTATAGGGGGGCGCAAGAGCGACCCCCTATAATATGGGTGTAAAAGGCGCTGCGCGGCCCTATGAGACTCGTTCGAGCACCGTGCCAGCTCAATACTGAACGAAACTCGGCAAGTTACAACGAGTACAACACGTTGCAAAAAAGTTTTGGTCAAAATTTTCAACTTTGAAAATTTTCACTTCCGGACAAGTTAGGTCCGTTTGTTTTTTTCTGTGTTAGTCACGCTTGGAAAAGGGCTATTTTGTGCAGAGGTGTTTGAAAGATGTGGACATTTTCAGCCGGAAAGGTTTATATTTTCTGAATGCCGAGATTTTTGCATTATATACCGGCCTAACGGTACAATCTAGAAAAGTGCAAATGGGCTTAAAAGAAAGTTCTAATTACGCCAAGTACGATGGTATATATATGTAGAGTTCTCAGCTAGCCCTTATAACAGAAAAGTTCTAGCCAAAACCCGAAAAAGTGGGTTTCCCTCCCCATGGCTATTCCTGGGGAGAAGGAACCCCTCCCCCCAAATGGACAAGTCCCGACCCGACCCCACCCCACCAAACCACCCGATTTCCAAACTGTGCCCTCCCCCCAGACTTAAAGTTCCAGGAAAACTGTGGGCGCCCCCTCTAGCGCTGCCACTGTTTTCATATTGCCTGTACTTTTATCAGTTTATTGTTTGTACTTTAGTTCTCAATCCTTGCATGGCTGCTTTTGCCTTTTGAAGCAATAGAAAAGCATTTTTCGTTATCCTAGATGGCATCAAACCAAGGCGCTGACAGTGAAACTGGATCTAGTTCACAACGCTCATCGGAGATTACTCCGGAGCAGGAGTACTTCCTCTATGAGTTGGAGACTAGTGATGCTGGGAGCATTGGTCTCGTTTTGAGGTATGTTCGTATGTATCTAACGTGATCGTTTTTTACCGAAGCAGTACATGCGAGGGGCAAAATAGACGCGCTCGAGAGCAAAAACATCTGGATGTGTAGCCATTGGGGAAACCCACATTTTGATAGAACTTTTCATTAAAGGCGCAACACTTTTTGGTTAGTCCAACTCAAAATACCCTGTCTATGAAGGTTACTAGAGATCTCATGTGCTATTGAAAACTGGCATCTTTTAGGGGTTTGAAAGTGGGGGGGGCTTCGCCTCCCCTAGTGAGGGGGAAGTGGGGGGGCTTCGCCTCCCCTAGGGAGGGGGAAGTGGGGGGGGGGCGACTCAAAGGAAAAAATATACCGAAATTGTTAGCGAAAAATTAGCATTTTTAAGGTAAAAACGTAAAAAATCGCTGTTTTTAAGATTACAATTAGCTTATAAGTCCATAAATTAGCTAAAAATTGAGACAATATTTGAAAATTTGACCTCCAAAACCTAATTTTTTGACACTTTTGGGCGACCCCCAAAAAAGTGGGGGGGCTCCGAAAAGCGGAGGGGGAACCGAAAAGTGGGGGACCCCCACTAAAAAAATGCCAGGAAAATGCAGCATCAATTGGACAGGTTTCATGAAGTTTAACACAAACTGTTTGAAATAATACCACAGTTTTTGGAAAATGCGATGTAATTTGATTTTAATTTATATATTAATCTAACATTAAGAAAATAGTTCTTGCGTTCAACCTATGAAAATTTACAATTGGGCTTGTATCACAGGGTTCTCTAGCAGTGAAATGACACTTTTAGGGTACGTTACGAAGTCACTAAGCGTGATAGCACCAATCCTACCAAGTGTTTCCGCTTATATTTGTACATATTTTCTGAACTTGTTTCTTCCATTAATAACCGCAATTATGTTCCAGCCATAGTTTTTTGTTACAAAATATGTTCTTTCGAACAAATTTTTCCAAAACGAACAAACATTTTTAAAAAAGAATAATTTTGGAACAGGTCCGGTTTTGTTTTGGTTTTGTCAGGTCCAGAACACCCTGGTTGTATCAACATTCTTATTATCCTCATATTACTGTGTACAGCTTTTAAATAGGGCTATCTATGATGGTGGAGATGTGCCTAAGTTTATTCGGGCCCTAGAAAGAAAGATTCGCCATTATGATCGAGATATCGAGCGCTTATGTAATATTCATTATCAGGGCTTCATTGATTCGATTCGTGATTTGTTGCTGGTCAAAGGCGAATGTGAACAGTTGAAGGTTAGTTTCTCGCACTTCGATTTTACAATAAGCAATAAGGCGAAAGTTAGTTTTTTTCTGAACATATACGTACGCACTGTATATAATTGAAGTTATTCCTTTGAGAGAGCATAATATGGCATAATGTAAGAAATTTTGTTAACATGTTAGCACTCTTTATGCACGCATACTTGGAGAATCTATTTATACTTTGCTGTCGATGGTTCAATCCCTGGTGACTGTAAAGCTTTCTCGGCTCTAGCTAACAAGCTATCCATCCTTTAAGTGTTCGATAAATTGTTACCAGCTCGAGAGGTGGAAGATAACAGGAGTCTGTGCAGAAGGGCTGTCCCTCCTGTCACGGATGCAGTCATCATTTGAGGTGACACTTCTGGCTGGCTCTATGAGTTAAAATCCGGGATGAGCAGTGGTAACCTATGTTCTGTGGCAGGACGGCGATCTCTCTAGGAATAAACCTTTGAAACTGAACCAAGCTTGCGGAGATAATGAAGAAGGGCTTCAAACGGTGGTTAGTGGTGCGTTGGTTTAGTTAGCCGTGGGCTCTAGAGTAAACTAAGCTATCTATGCTTAACTGGCACACTATTTCGATGGAAAGGTAATTGTAGTTTGTGTTCAGGGGCCGATGTTATTAACGTCCAAACCCGGGTAAGTAGCAAACCTGGATAATTGTAGTTCATGTTGAAGTTCATGTGTTGAAGATAAATGCCAAATAATACCAAATAAACCCGGGTTAGCGACTTAACCCGAGTTTGGGCGTTAATAACAGGAGTAACTGCAGATGACTGCCTGCCCACTCTATGGCCGACTTAACCGTTACCATTTTAACCTTGTGCCATGATATAACATGACATGAGGCATAACGATTACTCTCTTGCTTGCTAACTGGTTAACAGCTTTCAGGACAAGATTGCGTTCTTGGACAAGCATCTTCAAGAAAGCAGTCTACCCTTATTCAAGAAAGCCGAAGAAATAGTCCGATACAGGAAAATGCAACGTAATATTGCTGCAGGCGTGGACAGCATAACCCTTTGCTTACCAAGTAAGTTGATTTTACCATAATCTATCTATCTATTCTGGCGGCAGGCGGATAAGTTCATATAACCAGCTATCAATCCACAATGCAGCATACGACGTCTTCGCCGCTGAGATGCAAAGTAGCACGGATTAGTGCGTTAGGTCTAGCGACTCGGCAGCATTATTTAATGTCTGTGAATTGTTTTCCGACATGACCATTAGCTGACCAATGATCAAGGTCACCAGCCACATTCATGCCCCGCAAAGGCAGAATCTATTTAGCGCGTTGGTCAGGCGCCCTAGGGTAGGGAACACGTGGAAGGATAATCACCAGCAGCATCGACCACGGCAAGAAGGAGATCTGCGACCAGTTTGCGGATTCGTCTACTCCCAATTTTAGCGAAATCGGTAGGTGGTGAAAGCTGTAGGTGGTTCCACACAGAGGGCTGGGCGTCCGCGGGACATATCGTGTGCTCTATTAGTCAGTACTTGCTTGGGATCTCTTCTCCTTCAACAACTCTGTTTTCGTTGACGTAAGGCTTATAATGCGTGGGTATGTATAATAGATTATATATTTGTGCCTTTGCACGACAAGGGCATTCCTCACACACACCCGAAACCTTGTTTGTTTAAGCCCTTGAAAATTATAACTTCCTGGCGGCCTCCAAAAGCGCCTGCTCGCAGCAGGCCTACGCCGGAGGATGATCTTATACGTAGCCTCCCAACCCATTATGTATTTGACTGCAGCTAAGAATGTATAATACTTATTTCAAATCTATCCCGGAATGGACGATCAGAAGTTCTTCAGCTGAGTCCTTCAATAAAGTGTTCATCGGAGGCCTTGTTTGATATCAGGTAGTGCGCGTCAGCTCACTATATACCTAGAATAGGGAAATTTTGGGGTAGTGCTAATTTTCGGAAATAGTTTTTTTATATCTCAGGGAGGAGTGGACCGATCGGGCTCAAACTCGCTGGGTGAAGAGCCTGTGGGCAGGGGTACATGCTGTGAAAATTTCAGCCGAATCGGTCGAGCCAATCTCGAGATATGAAAAATAGCCCCTTTCCCAGCTCGTGTTTTCTTTCCTCATTTTTCCCCCCCACCCTAGGGCTCGGAAGGCTTCAACCCCCTAGGAACTTTTGGTCCTTTTTTGTATAGAATCCCCCCCATTCTAGGTCTGTGTAGTCTTGGGATTTTTTGATTTTTGACCCCCCCCCCCGAAAAAAAACTAAGTCCGAAAATATTTGCACTCGTCCACAGAGAGCACGGCTCAAAGCCAGGTTCTCATATTGGGGTTATAGCATCGCCCCAAGGTGAAGATCTCCGGGAAACGAGATGGTGCTGTTCGGTGGTCTGTGGCGCCCTGGCCAGTGGTCACTAGTTAGCGTGTAAAAGGGGGGGTCTGGGCCTACGGAGTAGGCAGCCCTATCATAGGGGTCGCGGCAGCGACCCCTATAATATGTGTGAAAAGTGGCTGGAGACAGTGTAAAATAAGCTGCGCAGAAGCTGCGCAAAATCCTGCGCAGATCCTGCGCAGATTTCTTGCGCAAATTGTAGAGCACATCGAGTTTAGTATGTCTGTGAAGTTTCAGCCCCGTATCACTTACCGTTAAAAAGTTGCGCCCCGGACCGGTTATGGCGGCGATGTTTTTTTTCCGGTTTCTCCTATTTGATGGTTGTATTGTACATAATGTTCGCCGCTTTCACGTGATCTGCAGCGGTGGGCCAACCTAAAGGGCTATGGGGTCTAGTAGTACCCTCTAAAGAATTTAAGAATCACAACTTTTTTTGCGCCGCAGCTGCGCCACAGCGCCGCAGTGGCGCCGCAAAGTCGGCTCATAGCGAAAAGTGACCATTTTTGTGGTCGTCGCTCAGGTCGAACGTTACGAGCTGGAGCTGATTTCTTTTTATATTCAGAAATTACATATATTGAACTAACTAACGGTCCAGGTTGCGTTTCTCTATCACTTCCCTAGCGACCACAGTGGCCCGTCAAAGATGGCGAAAATTCGAAAAATGAAAAATCGAAATTTCTCGCTATCTATTTAACTTTGAACGCTCAAATCTTCCATACAATGGTTTTCTGGCACGGACAATCGATTCCCGCAGTCAGTTTTACCGTCAGACGCACCCATCTTGCTGGGCTGGTTCCACTTTGCCGTCGGGAGGGTCAAGTCGGAAACCGCTTCCTGGTGGTCCATAGTAGGCTTTACCTGGCCTCTCAAAACTTTGTCTATAGGGGTTTTCTGGTGTGCCCAGCTCATTCCCGGTATCCGTTTTGCCGTCCGACGTACCTATTTTGCTGGGCTGGTTCCACTTTGCCGTTTGAAGGGTCAGTCGGGTGGGGGGTCAAGTGGTCGAAAATAAAATTTTTCAAAAGTGGTCAAATTTAGTACCAAATGAAAGCCCTAAGCGAGCTGAGCAACTTTTGTCATAGAACTGCATGCTCAAAGTGGCTGTAGAGTGCTGTTGTGGGGTGGGGTGGGGACTTAGGCGATTTTGGGTCAAAAATAAAATTTTTCAAAAGTGGTAAAATTTGATATCAAATAAAAGCCCTAAGTGAGCTGAGCAACTTTTGTCATAGAACTGCATACCCAAAGTGGCTGTAGAGTGCTGTGGTGGGGTGGGGTGGGGACTTAGGCGATTTTGGGTCAAAAATAAAATTTTTCAAAA
Source organism: Trissonchulus latispiculum (assembly GCA_030248195.1). Classification (NCBI taxonomy): domain Eukaryota; kingdom Metazoa; phylum Nematoda; class Enoplea; order Enoplida; family Ironidae; genus Trissonchulus; species Trissonchulus latispiculum. The sequence continues at coordinate 8,179 of JASAND010009650.1, forward strand.
GTGGTAAAATTTGATATCAAATAAAAGCCCTAAGTGAGCTGAGCAACTTTTGTCATAGAACTGCATACCCAAAGTGGCTGTAGAGTGTTGTGGTGGGGTGGGGTGGGAACTTAGGCGATTTTGGGTCAAAAATAAAATTTTTCAAAAGTGGTAAAATTTGGTATCAAATGAAAGCCCTAAGCGATCTGAGCAACTTTTGCGGTGTCGGATTTATATATGCTTTTCTCAACCGGAATTTAAAGGATAGACATAGGCCCAACACACATATTATCCCCTATTGTGCGGAGCATTTTTGTTACTTGTACATAAGAGCTGCTGGGCTGAGGTTTCGTATTCGAATAGGAACCCGTATATGGTGAATCTAAATGGCCCATTAGTTTTGCTCTATCACCTATCCGTGCGGCTGGGGGGCACCCTGATGGAGGTGGGCCCCTACCGTGTCGCAGGTCCAACTTTAACCTCTCCCATAGAAGGATCCGCTGCAGGTACAACTTTCATATTGGGCGTGTGGGGTGGGCTGCGGGAGCACTACAACATAAGCTATAGTAGGTTTCGCCCGGACCCGTGTGGCGCCCTGGCCCGGGGTCCGCACCGTGGACCATGCCCAAAATGGCCACAAATAGATGTTTCTAAAAGTGGCCAAGTTTGGTATCAAGTGAAAGCCCTTGGTGAGGCGAACATTTTGTCATTGGAGAACCCCTCCAAAGTGGCCCCAGCGGCCTGTGGCGCCCTGACCAGGGTCCGGACCGGTCCAAAATGGTCAAAAATAGATTTTTCCAAAAGTGGCCATGTTTGGTATCAAATGAAAGCCCTTGGTGAGGCGAACATTTTTGTCATTAGAGGACCGCTCCAAAGTGGCCCCAGCGGCCTGTGGCGCCCTGACCAGGGTCCGGACTGGTCAAAAATCGATTTTTTAAAAAATTTCCAACTTTGGTATCAAAGGAAAGCCCTTTGTGAGGCGACCATTTTTTCTCATTGGAGGACCCCTCCAAAGTGGTCCCAGCGGCCTGTGGCGCCCTGACCAGGGTCCGGACTGGTCAAAAATCGATTTTTTTAAAAATTTCTAACTTTGGTATCAAATGAAAGCTGTTTTTGAGGCGAACATTTTTTCTCTTGAGAACCCCTCCAAAGTGGCCCCAGCGGCCTGGGTTTTCTCTAGCCCAAAAAAGTGGGGGGATCCCCCCACTTGTGGGGGGGGGAAGACCAAAAGTGGGGGGGAATAAAATGGGCTAAAAATGCTAAAAATACGGTAACAGTTGCGTGTTTTCTACGTACATCTAAGCTAAAAAGTGCTCAAAAATCAAGATTTAGTACCAAAATAGACGATTTTTAACCAAAAAATTCCGGCGAAGCCGGAAAATTTTTGAAAATTTTGACCAAAAATCCTAAAAATTTGGCATTTTCTGGGCACCTTATAGTGAGTGGGGGGGGGAAGCCCAAAAAAGTGGGGGGGGGGAACGAGTGGGGGGAACCCAAAAAGTGGGGGGTCCCCCCACCCCCCCCCCCCCACTAAAGAAAACCCAGGCGGCCTGTGGCGCCCTGACCAGGGTCCGGACTGGTCAAAAATCGTTTTTTTTAAATTTCTAACTTTGGTATCAAATGAAAGCCCTTGCTGAGGCGAACATTTTTTCTCATTGGAGGACCCCTCCAAAGTGATCCCAGTGGCCTGTGGCGCCCTGACCAGGGTCCGGACCGGTCCAAAATGGTCAAAAATAGATTTTTCCAAAAGTGGCCATCTTTGGTATCAAATGAAAGCCCTTGGTGAGGCGAACATTTTTGTCATTAGAGGACCGCTCCAAAGTGGCCCCAGCGGCCTGTGGCGCCCTGACCAGGGTCCGGACTGGTCAAAAATCGATTTTTTAAAAAATTTCCAACTTTGGTATCAAAGGAAAGCCCTTTGTGAGGCGACCATTTTTTCTCATTGGAGGACCCCTCCACAGTGGTCCCAGCGGCCTGTGGCGCCCTGACCAGGGTCCGGACTGGTCAAAAATCGATTTTTTAAAAAATTTCCAACTTTGGTATCAAAGGAAAGCCCTTTGTGAGGCGACCATTTTTTCTCCTTGGAGGACCCCTCCACAGTGGTCCCAGCGGCCTGTGGCGCCCTGACCAGGGTCCGGACTGGTCAAAAATCGATTTTTTTTAAAAATTTCTAACCTTGGTATCAAATGAAAGCTGTTTTTGAGGCGAACATTTTTTCTCATTGGAGAACCCCTCCAAAGTGGCCCCAGCGGCCTGGGTTTTCTCTAGCCCAAAAAAGTGGGGGGGATCCCCCCCACGTGTGGGGGGGGGGAAGACCAAAAGTGGGGGGGAATAAACTGGGCTAAAAATGCTAAAAATACGGTAAAAGTTGCGTGTTTTCTACGTACATCTAGTAAGTCTAAAAAGTGCTCAAAAATCAAGATTTAGTACCAAAATAGACGATTTTTAACCAAAAAATTCCGGCGAAGCCGGAAAATTTTTGAAAATTTTGACCAAAAATCCTAAAAATTTGGCATTTTCTGGGCACCTTATAGTGAGTGGGGGGGGAAGCCCAAAAAAGTGGGGGGGGGGAACGAGTGGGGGGAACCCAAAAAGTGGGGGGGTCCCCCCACCCCCCCCCCCACTAAAGAAAACCCAGGCGGCCTGTGGCGCCCTGACCAGGGTCCGGACTGGTCAAAAATCGTTTTTTTTAAATTTCTAACTTTGGTATCAAATGAAAGCCCTTGCTGAGGCGAACATTTTTTTCTCATTGGAGGACCCCTCCAAAGTGATTCCAGCGGCCTGTGGCGCCCTGACAAGGGTCCGGACTGGTCAAAAACCTATTTTTTAAAAAGTTTCCGACCTTGGTATCAAATGAAAGCCCTTGGTGAGGCGAACATTTTTTCTTATTGGAGGACCTCTCCAAAGTGGTCCCAGCGGCCTGTGGCGCCCTGGTCCAAAATAGATTTTTTCAACTTTCCAACATTTCCAACTGGTATCAAATGAAAGCCCTTGGTGAGGCGAACATTTTTGTCACTGGAGGACCCCTCCAAAGTGGTCCCAGCGGCCTGTGGCGCCCTGCGTAGGGTCCGGACCGGTCCAAAATGGCCAAATATCAATTTTTCCAAAAGTGGCCAAGTTTGGTATCAAATGAAAGCCGTTGGTGAGGCGAACATGTTTTCTCATTGGAGGACCCCTCCAAAGTGGTCCCAGCGGCCTGTGGCGCCCTGCATAGGGTCCGGACCGGTCCAAAATCGGTTTTTTAAAAATTTTCTAAGTTTGGTATCAGGCAAAAGTGGCTCAAATTCGCATAAAAGAGCCTGCTATTTAGATTTCTATATCCCTACGCGGCGGCGCTACCCCCCCCCCCCCCGCCCCCCCATCCGCACACCGACACATGTAGCGCTTCTACTAGAGCTGGCGGATCAGGAAGAAACCAAGGACAAGCCCGAACGGGAGGCGTCACGCACCCTCGTACCCACGAAACCAGGACCTAGAAGAGAGAAGGGAAGAGGGAGGTTCAGCTTTTCACTCACCATTGAAAGTAAAGAATTGGTCCCGCCGGGGATCGAACCACGGCCCTTCTGCTCTAGAGTCAGACATGCTAAACCACTACACCACGGGACCATCAGCTGAACTCCCATTGCAGGCTTATCAATCTTTCCTATGCCTACTTCCCTTACAACACGAAGCGGATTACGTAGTTCACCTCACCACTGTGTACTCACCTCACCATCACTCCATAATAATTAAGTTATACGATTATGTTTTTCCATTTTTACTCTTTTTAATTTTTAACAAAATCGTTTATTTCCAGGAGTCTTTTAGCTTACGATTTTTCTTATTGGACTGCTTTTGTCTCATTGTTTATTTCATTCCCAGAAAACATCAAATACATAATTTGGAACATACTGGAACAAAATCTAGCCCTTAAGGTTTTCTGCAGAAGACTGCTACTGTTGCTCTCAATTTCAATGTTTGTCTGCATTATATTATTACGTATTCTTGCGTACCTATTTCTACCTCAGAAAAGTTGGAAAACCTAGTATAGTGGATTTGTGTCTTATTCAGCTGAGTTTACCTATTACATTTTCTGTTTTTTATCTGGCTGAGATGTTTTTATTAATGATAATTTAATCCTAATGTACTCAATTTCACTTCAATATTTTTCCTGAGAAATGAAACCGCAATTTCATTTGGCATGTACGCTTTTTATAGCTTCAAATTTATTACGCCAATCTTTCTATATATGAAGTTTTGAAGACTTGAGCAATATGTGCAGAAAATAAAGCAATAATTAGGTAATTTCAGAATTTAAGTTTCTAGGCAATCTAACAGTGACATACACGTGAATGAAATAAACAATGAGACAAAAGCAGTCCAATAAGAAAAATCGTAAGCTAAAAGACTCCTGGAAATAAACGATTTTGTTAAAAATTAAAAAGAGTAAAAATGGAAAAACATAATCGTATAACTTAATTATTATGGAGTGATGGTGAGGTGAGTACACAGTGGTGAGGTGAACTACGTAATCCGCTTCGTGTTGTAAGGGAAGTAGGCATAGGAAAGATTGATAAGCCTGCAATGGGAGTTCAGCTGATGGTCCCGTGGTGTAGTGGTTTAGCATGTCTGACTCTAGAGCAGAAGGGCCGTGGTTCGATCCCCGGCGGGACCAATTCTTTACTTTCAATGGTGAGTGAAAAGCTGAACCTCCCTCTTCCCTTCTCTCTTCTAGGTCCTGGTTTCGTGGGTACGAGGGTGCGTGACGCCTCCCGTTCGGGCTTGTCCTTGGTTTCTTCCTGATCCGCCAGCTCTAGTAGAAGCGCTACATGTGTCGAGGCTGCCTCAGGACCCGGATTGGACTCCTGTCTCCGGTCCCCCAGTAGTTGCTTCTGGTTGGTTGGATCTAAAGGGGTCTGGAACGTGTGTCGGGGGAGCACGGATCCCTTGGGCTCAGAATGCCCTGCGCTGGATGCGCTCTCGGTTTGATTCTGAGTTGAGTAAGCCGCGGGACGCGACTTAATTGAAACCCGGGGGAGATGTAAGGGAAGTAGGCATAGGAAAGATTGATAAGCCTGCAATGGGAGTTCAGCTGATGGTCCCGTGGTGTAGTGGTTTAGCATGTCTGACTCTAGAGCAGAAGGGCCGTGGTTCGATCCCCGGCGGGACCAATTCTTTACTTTCAATGGTGAGTGAAAAGCTGAACCTCCCTCTTCCCTTCTCTCTTCTAGGTCCTGGCTTCGTGGGTACGAGGGTGCGTGACGTCTCCCGTTCGGGCTTGTCCTTGGTTTCTTCCTGATCCGCCAGCTCTAGTAGAAGCGCTACAGCGTAATTGGAAATTTGATGAACGATGTTACAGAATAATCTGTGGCGACTTCAAAACAGAATTCCAGGAACATCATGATTTGGGCTGCAGAAAGAAAGGCTCATTTATTTAATAGTTTGAATAACTTCCTGATTTTTGATGGTCGAGTTCGTTACGTTCGTTGGACGCCGTTATGCCTGACGATTTTAGCCAGTGACCGGCCGCTAAGATGCGTAGTGACAATCATTCAGACTAGGTACTTACTGTGGTTAAACCTGGCAAAAACATCAAACTTTACGTACCTATTTTAAACTACGTTTCGCCTGACTGGGCAGAACAGCTTTGGTGGCTCTTCGTGGACCGCGTTGCAAATAATTCTCCTAAGCTTAAGCTCCTAAATTCAGCTTTGGTGGACACTTTAGGAGGGTCGGGTTTCAAAAGATTCTCCTAAGCTAGGAGTGCTACCCTCCACTCCTAACTTTTCTCCTAAGTTGGGACCAGCGCCAGCTTAAGGGGGGGGGTCCACCATGAAAAATTTTATGGTCACGGATTTTGCTCATTTTCAAACAAAATTTTGTCACATATGTCCTGCATATCGAGTTTCAATTTCGAGTAGTTTCGTTCAGTACTTAACGAGTAACCGGCTATTAATTGCATACAATTTGAAAACAGGTTAAAACGGCGGTGCCGCAGCAAATAAAGGCACTTTACACCTGAACTTCCTTGAGAATGGAGCTATATTCGGTTGTATGTTTCATATCTGATGCAAACAAAGAACGTAGGGTAGGTAGGTATGGGAAAACGTTTCTTTATGACTTTATTTAGTGATTTTAGGAAGTAGCACCGACGCTGGTAAGACTTGACCACGAAAATCATTTAACGGCCGATAACTTGAATTTGGTGCATTTGCGGACAATGGTCCAAGAAGCAAAAATGTTCCCGAGAATGAGGGCTTTCGATTGATATAAAATTTAACGTATTTCGAAAAATTTGAAAAATCGCTATTTTTGAGATTATGGTTGTCAGACCCCCATATTTGACCCCAGCGACCAACTGGGTGCACTAACCTGCACCATTTGTGCCCAAATTTGACCTTAAGTCCTCAATAATCGTGCGCAAATAGATAGTCCAACGTTTTATAGGTCTGTGTTGCCATAGCTCTAGGTTATTTGCCGAAAAACGGGAATTTCCAACATTTTGGTAAAAATTGAGATTTCTGCGCCAGAGAAATCTCGAAATCGGACAGAGGTAACCAGGATCAATTGGTATCGTTCGAAATGTCTTGTCATAAGCTGTGATTTGTAGGAAGTAGAATTTTTAATTATTGCTTACAGCTTTCAGAATATTTCATCAAACTTGCTGACCCCAAATTTTAACATTGCAAAACAGTCAAATTTGGCTATTCGCAAACTTAAAAAATTAATTAAAAATTTTTGAAGGCCTAAATTAAAATTCTGCTTCCTACAAATCACCCTTCGAGATCGTATATATGATATAGGATGGAAGTTGAAGTGCTCCATTTTGTCGTTGGCAAGATTTCTCTGGCGCACGGAAAAAATCACCACTTTTTCCGTTTCCTATGTTTAACACATACTGACATCAACTTTGAGGTGAAATTACTCGCTAACCGTAAGAGATCCGACCTTTATTTCAAAAACTCGTTAAAATATACCAATCGGACAACAAAATATGTGAAAATGAGCAAAATCGGAGATGGTCGAAAAATCGGCCAAAAATGGACCCCCCCT
>JASAND010009651.1:0-56707 GCA_030248195.1 Trissonchulus latispiculum
GCACTCTAAGTAGGACTTTAGTAGAACCTGCATTCGTTTCGCCAACTAGTTGCCGGTTTAGTTACCGGACAGTAAACCGGTAGTTAACACCTAGCTTAAATTTATACTGTACTGATCGATCTTTTGGAGGAAACAATTTTGCTCTCACCTCATCTTCATTTTTCTCATTAACCTCAACTGGTGCCATTCCTATACTTCGATGCTTTGAATTATTGTATGACGTTACGAGATCTTGCAAAATATCAACATAGCGCCACGAATTTGAATGTGTAAAATAATAGTAAATTTTCCCTTTTAGGGTTCTAACTCTCTCAGCGATAGCAGCCTTAGTATCTGGGATTTGACTTGTGTAACAATAATTCAAAGCATCGAAGTATAGGAATGGCACCAGTTGAGGTTAATGAGAAAAATGAAGATGAGGTTAGAGCAAAATTGCTTCCTCCAAAAGATCAATCAGTACAGTATAAATTTAAGCTAGGAGATGCAGTTAGGATTACGAAGGAGCGAGGGGTTTTTCTAAAGGGTTATTTACTGCCGTGGACGAGAGAAATATTTACCATAAATGCGCAAATTCCTAGTGATCCAGTTGTTTACAAGATAAAAGATGCAAATGGTGAAGAAATTGTTGGAACTTTTTACGAGCCAGAACTGCTAAAGACTGTACAAACTGATACAAACTGAAAACGCTTATACAGTTGAAAAAGTTTTAAAAAAAACGAAAATTTGGTGGTAAAGTGCAGTATCTTGTGAAATGGTTAGGGTATCCTACATCAATGAACTCTTGGGTTGATGAGGAAGATTTTGCAGACTGACGGCTGACGGCTTACGGTTGACGGTTGACGGCTGACGGCTGACAGCTTACAGCTGACGGCTGACGGCTTACGGCTGACGGTTTTCGGCTTACGACTGACGGCTTTCGGCTTACGGCTGACGGCATACGACATCCAACATGACATGGTTATTTCGAGATTTGATAAACCGAAACCTCATTACGACTAACAGCTGACGGCTTACGGCTGACGGCTTGAAAAATATTAAAGTAGTAAAATAACAATTTGAACAGTCAACATGTTTAAGTGCAATAGTTGCAGCAAAGAATTCAAGCATCGACAAAGCTTGCACAAGCATCTAAAGTCACATGCCTTGAAAGAGCCGATTTTTTAATTTTTTGCTCCTTTTACAATGATCGTTAGCGGAATGACTGGTTCAGGGAAAACCAAATGGGTGATTGATATGACAAAAAACTAGCTGATAGATTCAATGCCATCAAACCTAATAATTTGTTATAGCATGCTTCAAGAAATTAAAAAAGATATTCCAGCAACGTTGCATGAAGGATTCCCCGACGTTTTGCCTGAGAAGGATGATTTGCTTATGTGAAATTCCTACCTCAGCTGCCTGGACCTGGGTAGAAATCTAGAGGCGGAGCGACTACAGGTTCCTAGACCGGGCCTATTCTACAAATTTACCTAAGTTCTACAAAGTTACCTTAGTTGCTGTATCCCCGGATGTCCATACCATAACCAACTAAAAGGCTGAGTGGCGTAACACTGTATTTATTGGGGGGAAAAGCATATAGAGCAACCAACCAACTCGTATGACAATTCGAACCACAACTGAACTGATGGATCAGATCTAGCTGATCAAAGTAGCTAACAGACTAAAGACTGTACAAACAGCAACCATCAATTTTAGTGTTTGTTTTTAAGATTAAGTTGCAACACTTGTTTTTAGTTGATTCTCAACATCCTCCCCGGGATAGAAAAATTTTAGCGCCTGCTAAAATACAAAGATGGAAAGAGAATGCTACCGTAATTCAATAGTTGAAAGTTAAAAAGAAATTTCAAAGGTAAACATAGATCTCACACAATTCCCATGAGACCAGTTATGAGGCACGTATCCTGGCACGTTTACCCATGGTTAAAATAAAGAAACCACAAATAGAAATTAAGAGAAATTTAAGTTAAAAAGTGGTAGCAAAGTGGAAGTCATAGACAGGCGAAGTATAGCGAAACACAGGGAGAATAAAGTAGACGAAACAATACAGTAAGTAGTTGCAACCAAACTAAGTATAGCGAAAAGAAGTAATCAGAAATAGAAACGACAAAAAGAACGACCCACAGAGAAAAGGTAATATACCCAAAAAGCCACTATTGATAGAAAAAACCAAACAAAATAGAAGTACAACAATCATTCACACATTCTTACAAATCAAACACACATTATATCAATTTATAGAAAACAACAAACAATACAAAGTTTACAACTAATTACTACTAAACAAAACTACAAGAAAACTACCTAAACTATACAAAGTTCAAAGAATACAGAATTTACAGAGAATTTACACAAAAATTCAGTTAAGTAGATAGGTTAATTTTTACATCATATATCAAACTACTTTTCAAAGTCAAAAACTAACCTAACTAACCACAACATTCAATATCCTAAACATACATGGGCAATGAATGAAGGTCTGGCCTATACAGCTTTGGAAAAATTCTGCGCGGGGGTCTACGAGCTTCGGGGGGGGGTGTCTATGAGCTTCGGAGGGGTCTGATAGCTATTTAGTTTAGAAAAAGTTACTTTCAGATTTACGTTTACAACAACCGGATGGATGTTCTGGATGTTTTACGAAAAACCTCGCTAGATATGCAATCATCAGGTGGAGTCGTTATAGGAAAGTACCGTTACATGAAAAAGTTGTCGGCACAATTGTCTGCTTTAAGCGAACCTGGTAAAAATGGACCCATGCTTACTCATTTTTTACTGAATAGCCAATGCTTAAAGAACAATGAATGGTCCGAATGTACTTTTGAAGACTTAGATACCAAAGAAATAAAATTTAAAGGCATAACATTAGCGATTAATCCAGAAGGCCGTGGAAGAACTGACACCCAATATCCAAGACTCGGCGAACTAAAAAGAAATCTGATTGTGTCCTGGTGAAATTGCGTCGTATTTTCCAGATTCAGATTTGGAACTGTTCGACATTCTGGACCCATCGACGTTTCCAGATTCGGCCCAAGAAGACCAGATATTTACGTTTGCGCCACAGATTCAGATGTTTAGCAGCATACGTTGGCTATGATCCGCTAACCATTAGCGAAGAATTTGGAGCCCTACTTACTGACTTAATTACAATCCAAAACGACGACTTTTGCACTTTGCGACAAGAGGATCCTTCTTTGTTTTGGGGTCACTTTATGGAAAGCAAATCTATTGGCTGGGGTGTCAATATCAGAAATTTAATTCAGCACGTATTATAGTATTGCCAATTGGAAGTGCCGATGCTGAAAAAGGATTCTCCATTTTCGCCCAAACGAAATACGACAGACGCAGCAGACTGGACAGTATACTATTCATTCGCATTAACGGTCCTCCTGTATCAGATTTTAATCCAACACCTTACAATTTGCACTGGCTGGAAAGTCATATGCATACAGAAGAACCCATCCAAAGAGGGAAGAAGAAAAAGACTGAAATTACACTGAAAAGCACTCTTTTTTAACTGTATGTATGTATGTGCGCCCTTTGGCCGTCCGAGCATAGCGCAGCAGGCCGGCAGGCCTGCCGCGGTCAGGTAGTGGTTACCAGGACCACCAGTGAAAAGTGGTTAAAATTAAACCACGGAAAGGAAGTGTGAGTATGACCATAATTCACACAACCGTTACACCGACGTCGACTAACCGAGGGCGAACCAGAGCGCCCCAAGCGGGGCCAGTCTACGTTGAGTCGGTGCCACTGGGGCGATGGGATCCAGTCCACCACGCGCTGCCACCAAGCATGCTTCCTGATCCCTTAGCCGCCGCCACCGATTCTTCCCCAGATATATACCCAGGTTCTTCGGGGCGTCGTTGCCACCTCTGCCCTGCAGCAACGTTGAGGCTGTCGTCCCAGTATCGCAGGTCGGGGTTTTTTAACTGTAAGCAAACAATGGTACGCAATCTTCTTCAAGTAAATGTCTGATTGGAAGTCCAATTTTTTGTCTGATTGGAAGTTTGTTAGGCGAGCGCTGCGCGGGTGTCAACCTTTTCTAGAAGCTCAAGCGCATCCCTATCGTGCTGCGCGGGGGTAAAATTACCAAGCTGCCCAACGCGGTGCGCGTGAAGAGTCTTGTTTTGTATGAATTCCGCGCTGCGCAGGGGTTAAATTTCGTAGTAAACCATGTGCCCTGCGCAGAGGTTAGATATTTTTCTCGCGAAGCTGGCGCAGCGCGAAGCTGCGCGGGTGTTACATGTTTGCAGCTCTGACGCAGAGCTTCGCGCTGTGCAGGGGTTTAATTTTTACAGCTCTGAAGCAGCGCTTCGCCCTGCGCGGGGGTTAATTTTTCTCTCACCCCCCGCGCTGCGCTGCGCAGGGGTCAAAAATTTTGCTGCGCACTGCGCGGGGGTCTGGGATTTTGGCCTATACATGTATAGGCCCAGTATAGACATTGCCCATGTGTGATCCTAACTAAACTATACAACAAAAGTTATCCTATACACGACAAAACATAGAATCAATACACATAAAATAAAGTAAAGACTATTGCAAACCGTTTTTAACCTAAAATTTTAAAGATCTAGCGCACGGACCTTCCTCCGCCGCATAAAAAATAAAGATCACCTGATCGTTCCAAGAAAACAAAAGAAAAATACGTATATGTATATATAGCTACCAAAATTAAAGCACACACACACACGCACATATAGGGGGAAATATAGGGATGGGGTTACATAACTAGTCGAATCAAATTTTACGAACGAATCATACAGCAAAGTATATATATGGCAAAAAGAACTGTACATGGCATAGAAATAAAGCACAAAAATTATGACTGAAAACAATGACAAAAGTATAAGGCAAAGAATGATTACAAATTAACAAAAACAAACAAACAAGCAATTATGTATATAATGCGCAAATAAAATTAAAAGTCTATAATGTCCGTAATTTATAGTGTCGTTGTAGCTGTTGTTGTAATTTGAGAGGTAAATTTATGGTGATGGTCTTCTGGTTTCACCGTAGGATGAGTTCAAACCCGTATGAACTCCACTTCCGGATCGGAGCTGTATCTGCAGAAGACATCGAATTTAGTTGTTGTTATATCCGTCGTTGTAGTCAAAATAGAAACACACAAACATTTATAGTATGATGGCTATACAGAGCCGACAATGCAATTAAACGATAGAAGGGAGAAATATAATCTAGAAGCGAAAGTTAAAGAAGAAGTGCTCTAGAAAGAGAAAACCTTTGAGAAAATAAAGAGAAATAGAATAAATGTCATTTTATACTAATTGACTAGTAATTCATAACTATTCATAATGCATCGCGTAGTAAAAATACGATTATCATCGAAAACAACAACATACAAATAAACATATACATACATTATCAATGGCATTAGCTGAAAACACAAATAAACCAATATAAGTAACCGTATTAAACAACCGTACGTAAACAACCATAACAATTAACAAACAATATAAGTAACACGAAAACAAATTAATAACGCAAATATTTTTGGGTTTTTTCCGAATATTGCTTTTTAGGATTTTCCGAATATGCATAACTAACTTCAAACACAAAATTAACTACTAACTATCAATCAACTATCAATAATGTACATGTTTATAGGAATACGACAAGATATGAGCAAAATAACTATACAGACTAAATACTGATTAATTGGCTATCATACAAAACTACTAGATTAACGTGATCACAAAAACAAATACTAATACACGTATATCAATTCCGCTTAAGTTTCCGCAAATTTACGCTCGTTAGGTCCATCTCGTTTAAAGTATCAACAAAAGTCCAAAATAAGTCGTCCATCCAAAATATCATGAGGCTTCCAAAACCGTTACTCCGCAAACAAAATTTTGCCTCGAAAAAGTCACATTAGGTTTTCGTCTCAAAATCGGGAACTAATACGTCAATAAGCTAACTAGTAATCCGTTTTAACTCCGTTTTAACTCCGTTTTACAAACTTGAACGTCACTTTTAAATTTCGCACACGCTACTGGTTAATGCTCCAATAAAAGAGATGTCAAAATTAGTATTTGAATTTGAGTTGGATGGGTCACAGTCCAAACTAGAAAGCGAGCCAAAAAGTTCGCACTCAGCCAAACTAATGACCCTATTGCGTAGATTGTCCAGAAAGACAACTCACCAACGTAGGTAGGAATGTTAAAAACCGACAAAAAGATGGAAAAGAGAAAAATGATTAGACTTAAGATGGAAGTAAACCCCTTTTGTGCATAGTATTCAGCTAATGAGGGTTTTCGTTTTACACGTCTGTCCAGAAAAGGTAATTCGTCAGTAGGTTTCGCAAAAGGTGGAATTCAAGTTTTCGGCCACATTGAACGTTGACAATTAGTTTTCATCAGAAGAAGTTGTCACACTTTTAAAGATGGAATGACCGTGTCGTATGGCTTACAGACGATCCAAAAAGATCGCTCGCAGTCATGTCAGTAGTGACGTTTTGAGATGGCAGGGCCACGGTTGTATGGCTCACAGATGATCCAAAAAGATCGCTCGCAGACATATCAACAGGGCCTACCTGAGATGATTGTTAGATTAGGTTGTCCTGAAAAGCTACCTTCAAATCATTCAACGTGAGCTGATCGTTCTGTAGCAAGTTTGCTATTGCTTTTGCCGTCTACGACGTCGCGCTTCTCGCTGTCGATCTGCCGCATTTTCGTTTGGGTTGGTCCGGATTATCCTGTTCCTCGGATTCCGAAACCATGTCATGCTGGCGATTCATAGCAGAGACTTTGAGACCACTGATCAGAGAAGGCCAGAAACCAATACAAAATTACTACTAAATAGAAAACAAAGCAAGTGACATAAAAATTTCCTAAAAAAGAAAAAAAGTTGAGGTGAAAAGGGGAGAAAAATTTAAATCACCAAATGCCAAGAAAACTTTTTAAGAAACATCGGAAAGAGAAAGGGTCAAGAAATTTGAACTTTCAAGAGAAAAACCGTTGAAAAGGCGACGAGATTGCTCGTGGCTGAATGGTAATAGTGCCGGGTAAATTAGTCCAATTAGTAACAGAACTTTGAATAGTGCGCAAAAAGGAATTTCCTAAAGGTGCTACAGGTGCTTCAGGTGCTTCAGTGCTAGATGGTGTAGCCACAATTGCATATTCTATACTAGCAGTTTCATCTTGTTCGTCTGTATTAGGTTTGTCAGTATTATTTGGATCTAAGTCTTCCGTTTCATTTGTACCAACTTGTACCTGTTCTTGAGTTTCACCGTTACTATCCCCATGTTGTTCCGTTGTACTAGTCGAAGCCTCTTCCTCAGGCTTTTCAAATTCTAAATCTTGAAATTGTTCTACGGTATCTTCAGTATATTCTGGATGTACGTCGGGTAACTTCTTGAGTCGATTCACATGTATCGGTTTGCTAAGTTTTCCTGTTTGTAAGCACCTTAACCTAACATTTTGTTCCGTAATCCGTTCTACAATACGAAATGGTCCGTCATATTTGGGAGCTAGTTTTGCCATCTGTCCTTGAGGTACAGGTACTTGTGAAATATTTCGCATAACTAACTGTCCAACCGCAAAATGCTTTATACGTACTTTCTGATCGTACCTTTGCTTAACTAACTCGCTCTTATCCTTAATTATCCTAGCCGTTAATTCCCAATTTTCCGTTAGTTGACGCATCGCTGACGTTTTATACGCATTCAAAGAAGTCACCGGTTTTTCGAGTTTATCAAAAAGTAGATCCTCAGGAACAGTACAATCGCGACCAAAAAGTAAAAAATACGGAGTATCCTGGATAGTTGAATGAAAAGACGTTCGGTAAGCATGCATAGCAAAAGCAAGTTTCATGTCCCAATCCCGTTGTGACGTATCTATGTACTTCTTTATAATCTCCCGTATAGTACCGTTAACCCTTTCTACAAGTCCATTGGATTGGGGATGGTATGCCGTCGTACGTAACTTAGTTGTTCCTAGCAACTTAAAGAAGGTATTAGTGACTTCGGATTGAAAATTAGGTCCTTGATCTGTTACAACTTCCTTAGGTACACCATAACGCAAAACAAACTCGTATAAAAGCGTACGTATTAGCGTTTCTGACTTTTCGTTCCTTAAGGGCCAAGCTTCTGCCCAACGCGTCAATTGATCTATCAATACAAGAACACAAACCTTTTGATTCTTACTCGTAGGAAAGTGACAAACATCTAGGTAAATCCGTTCAAACGGTTTAGTTACAGGTGGATAGGGCTTCATCGGAGCCTGTGGACTTCTTGGACCAATCGAGAATTTTTGGCATACTATGCAATTACGTACGTATCTAGTCACATCTGCTGATAAAGTCGGCCAATAATATTTCGTAGCTATCTTATAAATAGTCTGAGGTACACCTAAATGTCCTCCCGTATCTGGTGCACTATGATATTGATACATCATGTAATTTCGGTATTTCTGAGGTACACAGGTAGTTCTAGGTAATGCATATCGTCTACGTCCGTGAGCATCTATGTGATGTCTGTACAGCATCCCGTTTTCTAGCACGAAATCATCCTCAAGACGAATTAAACGCCAAACTTTTTCATCAGTTGTTAAACGTCCCGTTTCCATATAGTCTTTTAAAGGACCAAATTCAGGATCTTCATTCAAAGCTTGAATCCAACTGTCATCAGAAAACTTTTCAATAGAAAACACAGGGGGATACATATCTTCAGTTACGTCAAATTCTTCTTCGTTTTCAGATGTAGTTCCATCATTATTAGTTTGCGTACGTACTTGCTGCAATCGTGAATCCTCCGTCGCAATGTCAGCCAAAAAGTTGTCCTTGGACTTTGGATTACGCGAAAGAGCATCTGCTACTGGGTTGTCAACACCTCTACGATGTAATGCTGTAAATTTGTACTCCTGCAGTGCTATATGCCACTTAGCTAATCTGCTGTTACCTTGCCTTTTTGGACAGGTAAATATATATTTGAGGGCTTCATTATCAGTATAGAGAGTGAATTGTCGATGTCTTAGGTAATGTTGGAAATGTTTACACGCCCATACTACAGCTAGTCCTTCTAGTTCGTAGATTTCGTATTTCCTTTCAGCACCCACTAAAGATCTACTGGCGTAAGCTATTGGTTTAGGTCTAGACTCACCTTCCTGAGCTTGCTCTAGTACCGCACCGAGACCTTGAATACTTGCATCAGTTGTTAGCAAAAATGGATTATCCCAATTTGGATATGCCAAAACAGGTGCATTCGTTAATGCTGATTTTAAGTTTTCAAACGCTGTTTGGCAATCATCAGTCCAATGAAAACTTTCTTGTTTCTTCAATAAGTTATTCAAAGGTCCAGCAATAGTACTAAAGTTGCTAATGAATCGTCTATAGTATCCCGCCATACCTAAAAATCCACGTAGCTGCTTAATTGTTCTAGGTACGGGAAAATTTTGAACTGCAGTGACTTTACGAGAATCAGTTTCAATGCCTTTTTCAGATATGAAATGCCCAAGATATTCTACCCTTGTACGGAAAAACACACACTTTTTCATCTTCAAACGAAGTCCATGATCGCTAAGCTTTTGAAAAACAATTTCTAACATTTTCAAATGATGTTCTTCGTCGTTTGAAGGTATTAGCAAATCATCGATATAAACTGGTAATTCCGTAAAAATACGCTCCATTATGCGCTGAAAAGTAGCGGGAGCATTTGTTAGGCCAAAGGGCATTACATTGAAATGAAAAAGTCCCATATGCGAAATGAATGCAGTTTTTTCCTTATGAGGTGGAAACATTTCTATCTGCCAGTACCCACTATTAAGATCTAACGTAGAAAAGAACTTTCCCTTACTGAACATATCTAGGATTTCGTCGATCTTAGGTAATGGGTAACGATCTTTCCTTGTGATCTTATTTAGATTCCGGTAATCGATGACAAACCTGGTAGTTCCATCCTTCTTCCCGACCAACATGCATGGAGATGACCACTGACTGTCTGATGGAGAGCAAATCCCTTGTTCAAGCATCTTCCGAATATGTTCTTCGATTTGGAGTCTTTCATTTGGGTTTACCCTATACGCCTTAGCTGTTACTGGTCCTCCCATGCCTGTGTCAATTAGATGTTGTCCAGTAGTACATTTCCCTAAGTTTTCCGGTGTTGCGAAAACATGTACGTACTTACGTAAAAGTTCTTTGAACTTATCTTTAGTCTTCTCGGTACATTCGAACTTATCTAGTTGAGCTTCCTTGAGAAACTGTTCGTATTGTTCCTCTGGTGTTAAAGCTTTTTCTTGTTTAGATGGTGCCTTATCTTCTTCCAATATTGTGTCTTTCAGATTGGAATTATGAATTGCAGAATGTACTTGTAGATTTTCTCCCGAGACAAGGTCTGACTCACATACGTACTCTTGCTCGAACCAGTTATCTCCCAAATGCAGAAAAGCTTCCTTGCCTTTTTGGTTCTGAACTGCGACGAGGTCATCAGCGTACGCAAGACGCATTCCTGGTCTTAAATCCAATGGCTCTGGAGCCAAATTCCACATTCGAACGTATTGCGTTTGATTTTCGCCTGAAATAATGCCAGGGACCACGTAGCAGTTGTACTTTTCCAATATTTTCGTAGAATTTCGAACCATTTTAGGTGGATCTGCGAAACGTGAAGGCCAAGGAGCTGTCTGTGGTTTAACTTGAGATGCATAAGTACGTATGACAGCAAGAACCTCATCCTCTTCCTCCATATCAGAATTTGTTTGATCTGCTTCGCAAGCTATTGGTACCCACGCTTCTGAATTAGATGGTATGCACACTCCTACCCGAAGAAAAATATTTGACACTTTTGGGGCTTCTTTTCCCACAATTTGCAAAATACTATCTAACTGAGGTGCGCCTAGAAGGGGTACTTCCTTAAAAAGAGGATGGTAAATTGAATGTCTGCCTAATAGCATAGACCAGTTGTAGGTAGAGAGAAAATCAGAACCCAGTAAGACGTCATATGGGCAATGTTCGCTAATTAAAAATTCATGAGGCCAAATGTACCCTTGAAAAGACAATTTTAGTTTGACTGAACCTGAAAAATCGATAGGAGTTCCATTGGCTGCAGTAGCTGAAGCAAAACGTCGTTCACCTGGCGTGAGTGCCTCTGGTGCCTTCTTTTGCAAATGTTCTATAAAACTTTTCGAAATGACGGAGATATTTGCTCCAGTATCAAGTAATGCTAACGTATTTAAGCCAGAGACAGACACTACAACCACAGGTGAATGAATCGGTGGAATTTTTGCTTGAGCTCCTACAAAATACTTATCACCCTGAGCAAAAGCCATCAAATAATTTCGATTGTTGAAAATCGGCTCAGACTTTGGTGCCTTTTGTGGCTGTTGACTACAAATCGTTGGTAATTTATCCGTAGATTCAGATTCAGAGTCAGAACTAGTCGCAGAACTTTCGTCAGTCTTTGAAGCATCCGAATAAGAAAGCAAAACATCCTCAAAAAGGAATTTATCAGGAAAGTCTGGATCCAAAACCTTATGCTTTATCTTGCTTTTCAATTGTTGCTTCTTCTTACGTACTCGTTTTCCCGTTGAAGTTCCTACTCCCTGTTCTTTACTGAGTTCTTCCTCAGTTTCTTGGTCTTTTCCTTGTAGATCTTTTTCTTGCACTTGGGTGGATGCCTCATCTAGACTTCTAAGCATTCTTAGCCTGTAACCGTAGTCCATTGATGACTTTCTACTGTTAGTGCTTGTAGTTGGCGCGTGACTTTTCATTTGATGTAAAGAGGCATCCGTCTTTTCCTGTTGACCAGAATCACCGTTATGCTTGGTAACCTTCGAGTGGCGAGCCAAAAAGTTCGCTCCTGAAGGCACCCCTTGATTTAGTGATCTGGGTGTGCTCGTCCCTAAATTTAGCTGGTGGGCATTTGCAGATGGGAAAACCACGCGAGGTCCAAAGGAAAACGCTTGATTTTCGCAGCTGCGCCCGTTCGTAGCACTCGTTCGAGGAGCAAATCCAAAATTATTCCTAGCAGAAAAAACTGTAGACGCATTCGAAAATCTAGGCTGTTGTCTCTGAAAAGGGAAATTATACCGAAAATTTGCTAGCAAAAACCTAGGTTGCTGGAAATTCAATGGCCTAAAGCCAGCATTCTGATTTTGGAAACGTGAATTTCGAAAAGTTTGACCAGAAAAAGAGTTTGCCTGATGGAAATTGGCTTGATTTGGTACCTTCGAATTTTGTTGGATTGGTCGAAGAAAAAGTGCATTCCGCTTGTCGACCTGGCTACCGTCAATAGGTACCAATTTCACCCATCGTTGTTGATCTGGTATAAAAAGAACACGTTCCTCCATTTCAGATTGAAATTGCTTTGATTTTCCAGAAAAACCGTTAGGCGGAAAAGAAACATTAGAGGGAGGGCTTGTACGTACGTACGTATTAGAATTTGGCGCTGAAAATCCAGTAGAATTTGGCTGAATAGAGCATGCCATGTTTGTACGTACATACGTATTTGCAGAATTTGGAAAATTTTCTAAGTTTGTTCGTCCGAATTGATGGTTAGATGGTAATTTAGACTTTACTACCCCCGCATAAGAAGAGAAGACAGAACAAATTTGATCCGATGAAATAGTCTTCTGGTTGGGGTATGTCTTCATTAAACTTTCCACCACGTTCTCAGATGAAGAAAAAACCGAACAAACATTAGGATTAGAATTCGAAACTGTAGTAGAACTAGGGTTAGAATTTTCTCCAGGAGGGGACGAAGTTACTGCGGGTTGGGAGCCCTGGAGTTTACGCCTCCCGCAATCTGAAAATTCTGCCCGCTAGAATTTAAGGGAACTATGTAAGAAACATTCGGTTGCGCCTGCTGATATTGCTCGTAGGACATAATTTGGAATGCCTGACCGTTAGCATCCATTAGGACATCTGGACGAGAACCGCGCCTTTGAGAGTTTCCACGATTACCCCTGGAACCACGAGAATTGTTTCGAGACCAATTATTGTTACCGCTGTTGTTATTGTTCCAGTTTGAGCGCGAATTTTGATTCCAATTTTGATTTTGGTAGTTGCCGCGGTTATTGCCACGGAAATTACCACGTCCACGGCCGCGCCTAAAGTTTGAATTGCCTCTATTAGTACGCAGGGCACAATTTGCAGCAATATGTCCCAAGTTTCCGCATTCGTAGCAAGTCACGTTACTGAGATCACGCTGGGACTGAGCAGATCGCTGGTTAGAATTTTGCTGCTGCGCTGGCGTAGACTGCGTCGAAGTAGATGGCGTAGCTTGGGCTGCAGCGACTGTAGGGGATTCAGTAGAAACAGGAGCCTTCGCACTACAAATTTGCGCTTCCGTTTTGCCTGCTTTGACGGCTTCCAAGTCAATTTCCAATTGCGCGTTTTTGAGCTTCATATCAAAAAGTTGGGACTGCAGTTTGGACAATTTTTCGTCCTGCTCCGAGTTTTCGGCGGTAGAAACACTACAGACCTTCGCTTTCGTCTTTGATTCCTTTTTGGAATTGGAAGTGGAGGTCGACGAATCTTGAGTTTGTTCCTCCTCCAACCGCGAAAGCTGAATCACAATTTTGCGCAATTTTTCCATGTTCTGTCCCCAACATTCCAAATCAGCTAGGAGGGAAACACCCAAGGTTTTCAAATCAGAGCGAAGACCTTTACGGAGCTGTTCAAAAATGTTCACTGCCCTTCCGTTGTCATTCTCGTTCGGGAAAGCTTTTCGGGCTAAAATTTCCAAGTCAGCGGCAAAATCTTGCACCTTTTCATCCTCCTTTTGAATACGTACATAAAAATTTCTCGAATGCTCAGCCGCTGTCCTTGTCACAGGTTCGTACAAAAGCTTCAAAAGTTTGACCAATTCTTCGTACGTATCCGGAAGTCCAAGAGAAGAAAGTCGATGAAGGACAGTTTCCCCAATTTTGGCTAGCAATAGGGAGCGTTTCTTTTCCTCAGGGATTTCATGAGCACGGATAATTGCCTCAAAACTTGTGATCCATTCCTCTGGAGTCAAAGTAGTTTCTCTACCGTTATAGGGACTTAAGCTCTTGAAAAGCGCAATATAGGTTTTGATATCCGCCATATTTTGCAAATGCTGCCTATGCTGAGCTCTAGTTACCACAGGAATGATTTGAGCGCGTAAGTCAGCGAATTGATCAAAAAGATTATCCCAATTTTCTCTATGCCTTTGCAAACGCTCTTGCGCAGAATTATCGATTGTCGAAATTTTTCGCAAAAATTGGAAAAAAGTCGTCCAAAAACAAGAAAACTAGTCGCAAAATGTCAGAATTAACTCAAACAATTGATCTACGCCTTTAGTTGAGGTCGTAGATGGTATTCCAGAACAAAAATTTCAAAAATCTGCTCAAAAGCTGGAGGGATCAAAAATCGGCTATTGGGTCAAAACAAGAAAAATGTCAAATCTAGGGAAAAAATCACTGGAAATATGATGGAATCGTGACAAAAAACGCAGCAAACAATTCCACAACTCGTGCTACCGTCGTTCCAAGAAAAAATCCGAAAATCGGAAGTTATCAGAAAAAACACACAAGGGGGGCACGTCGACCAAAAAAGGAAAAATCTAAAATTTTTGCGAAAATAGACAAAATCCAAGCAAAACCTAGCAGTTCTAGCGTGCTTACGCTCGACGTTCGTGGAATTTACCGTAGAATTGGACAAAATTGGGTAAATCGTCGAAAATTGAAATTCAACTATAGTGGGGTCAAAAACCAAAAACTGAAAAAGTATCCGTTTTGGGACAAAATCGCAAAAATTGTAGGAATCCTGGGAATCTGCAGTTAGGATACGTTCTACGACCGTAGTTTTAGTCGTAGATAGGCTCAGAACCGACAAAAACACTCAAAATTGAAAAATCAGTAGGGGGGGCACCGCGACTGAAAATATGAAAAATCGGAAAATCGGTGCCAAAATGGAAAATTTTTCCAAAATTTGGACAAAATCTGGTATTTTTGTGCTCAGAAACGAGTGGAGCACCTACTGAAACCTATAGGGGGGTCCAAATACCAAATTCCAAAAATTAGCTCAAAAAATGACTATGTCCGAATCTCAAAAAAAAATTTTGACAGGGGGGGTTTTTAGAAAATTGGTCATTTTCCGGAAAATCTTCGAATTATAGGTCTGACGTGATGGCGTTGATGATATACAATCGTTATTAGCCCTTGAAACTAGAAAAATCGGCCAAAAATTGAAATTTTCGTCGATTTTTGGGTCAAAATTGACGATTTTGGGTCAAAATCGATTTTTACCTTTTTTGAACCGAAATCGAAATTTTGAAGGGGGGCACGTTTATCACAGCTTGTTTACCACCTAATCGTACTAAAATGACCAAAAATCGGTTTCCAGAAAGCTCTTATAGAAAAATCTAGGCCTATGAAAATTCAATTTTTACGTACGTAACCGACAGTGTAAAATCAAAATGGGGGTCCTACAAAAAATCCTGTCGGTTGAAAATTTGAAAATTCCTACTGGGGGGTACAGAAAAACACGGAGAATTCATTTCTGACCAGTATAGGAAATTTCAGATGGGGGGTCAAAAAATTTCTAAGTTTTTGGACTCAAAAAAAATTTTGAAAATGGGGTCCTTAGGGGTGGACCAAAAATATCCCTAAACTAAATATATTTACCTAGCGCGTTAATATAGCATAGGGGGGCCTATTTAAAATAAAATAAGCCAAAAATTTGATAAATTTGAAGGGGGGAACCTGAAATTCACAGTTTATAAACCTAAATTTCTAATTAATTTATGGCTTTTATAGCAGCCCTGGGAGTCAACCAGGTAGGCGTTGCTGCTTAAATTATAATTAATTTAAATTATAAAATTACCTCCCTAAAGTTTGGGTGGTGTCGTGTTCACCAAAAAGTGAACCCTTCACCTTCTCAGCTCAAATCTCCCCCAAATCCTGATGTGAAGTCCGGAGCCCAAGGGGGGGTGGGGGGGTGGCTAAAATTTCCCCAAAAACGGCTGAAAAAATTCGTGGAGTGTCCCCAAAGCCTCCCCAATATATTTCCGGAGGGGGGAAGTCCGTCCCCAAAATTTTCTGGGGGGGGGTCACTCAGCAGTGAAGTCGGGGAGTTCCCCCGACCACAGTTTCCAAGGCAGAAGTAGGGTAGCTATGAACTAGCTCAATCATCTCAATAATTTGAAAAATTCAAAGAATAGAATAAACTCAATAAAAACTAAGAAAAACTAATCAAAACTAATTATCTAAATTACAAATAAACTAGAAAAATAGAAAATATCAAAATCGTAATAAATTTCGAAATTTTGAAAATTCGAAATTTTCGTCGAAAAGTGATGGTCAACCAGACAGAGTCAAACTGTGCACGGTCGCCATATGTGAAATTCCTACCTCAGCTGCCTGGACCTGGGTAGAAATCTAGAGGCGGAGCGACTACAGGTTCCTAGACCGGGCCTATTCTACAAATTTACCTAAGTTCTACAAAGTTACCTTAGTTGCTGTATCCCCGGATGTCCATACCATAACCAACTAAAAGGCTGAGTGGCGTAACAATGTATTTATTGGGGGGAAAAGCATATAGAGCAACCAACCAACTCGTATGACAATTCGAACCACAACTGAACTGATTGATCAGATCTAGCTGATCAAAGTAGCTAACAGACTAAAGACTGTACAAACAGCAACCATCAATTTTAGTGTTTGTTTTTAAGATTAAGTTGCAACACTTGTTTTTAGTTGATTCTCAACACTTATATTGGATGACCTGATGACCGAAGTAGGGGACAAACAAATCACTCGGCTGTTCACTAAAATGAGACATGTAAACGTCAGCACAATATTTATTGTCCAGAACTTGTACTTTTAATCAAAATATATGCGCACAGTTACCCGCAATGCTCAGTATATCGTTCTGTTTCCCAACTATAGAGATGTTTCAATGATTGCTACAATTGGTAGACAAATGTTTCCCAGCAAACAGATTTCCTAGTCCTTGCCAAGTCACCTCGCGTTCACAAACAGCTTGTCAAGAGAATAAAGAATTTCGATAAAGATAAGTGGATGGTTGCTGCTGAAGATGTCATGCTCATGGGCTTGCGAGCGAAGTTTGCTCAAAATGAACGACAACGAAACCTTTTGATAGAGACTAAAGCTTGTATCGTTGCTGAAGCCTCTAAATATGATAGTTTTTGGGGTATTGGACTGGACATTATGACTAAATGGTTATAAATATAAATGATTGGCCTAGAGTAAATGTCCTTGGATAATTATTGACACGTATTAGAAATGAATATAGTCAATGTAATAGTGTCCACTGACTTTAAATGTAATTCTGCACAATTTACCTAATGCAAAATATAATCCAAAACGCTTTAGTGCAGCAACATTGAAATTGTCTTGTACCTGTCAAATATTTTGCAATGGCCGTATTGTATGTCTTGGTGCTTAAACTGTTAATAAAGCAAGGGAAATTCTGAAAGAGTGTGCTGAATTTTTGACTAGGTTAGGGTATCTTGTTCAGCCATGGGAGATGAAAATACAAAATGTTGTAGGTACGTGTAATATAGGAAGAAAACTAGATCTATCTTGGATATATAGCTACTTGAGGCATAGTTACTCGCTAAATTTCACCTCCGAAACATTTCCTGCAATTACGCTGGAACTAAAAGCGGGTAGCACTGCGCTTATTTTCTATACTGGAAAATGTGTAATCACTGGAACTAAAGCACTAGAGCAACTACATCGCTCATACAAAGAATTAGTTAGAATTATAAAAGCAAGCAATCTTTCGCTTTGACAAAAATGGAGTTTGTAACTATAGTCAAACCGCTTAATAACATGAAAATTCAGCTTGCAACACAAGTGGAAGCAAGCCAAATAACAAAAACAGTTCAGAAAACGTACAAAAAATCGTACTACCTACTGATGAATGGACTATGATCCATATAGAATTTATTGAACCTCAAATTTTCAATGGAAAATACGTGCCATCACTATGTGTTGTTCGTTCTAAGTATCAACGAAGCACGTTAGTATACCGCAATACACGGCAAAGTAGTATCGATAAAATTGAACTATCTATATCAGATCTGAATGGACAGCTGGTGACAAGCGGAGAATTGGGATTGGTTGAAATAATTTTAAAAGCGTAAAAGTGACAACATTATTGTTTAAGGAATCGCAATGTTTCCAATAAAATTTAAGCAAATCAATCCTGACAGCAGAAATGTTGCTGTTTCCGAGATTAAACTAAAAAAGAAGGCAATCGCAAAGAAAGCCGCACCTAGTAAGGAAAAGTATAAAAGTAAGAAAAAGAATACGAAGAAAACAAATTTCTAATGGCTACATGTGGAAATAAACTGCTTGAATGGAATGCCTCAGTTCCTGTTCATGCGGATGTCGTAAGCTCATAACTGGTTGAAGTTCCTTGTACTCGTGCGCTTCCTCGTTCAGATCTTAACAGCATCGAATTCAAAATAGATAAAACAGACACTTTTATTGATCTGACCTCCTGTTTTTTGTTTGTTTGAGCTCAAGTGCTGAAAAAGGATGGGACGGCTGAAAAAGGAGGATTGCCCGCGGAGTAGCAGCAAACAAAGGGTCTGCAGAATCCCAGAATCCCATCCCAACCCAATCCTGCATAGGGCGTCGTAGCAGGAGGAACGCCTCCCTGTTCAGGAAAAATCGATCCAGGGAAAATAACCTGAAAAATTGATGGATAGGCAAGTCAATACGTGACATCAATGTAAAAACAATTTCAATAGCGTTCCATGGGGGAGGATGACCAATCCAAACAGACAAATGTTCTTTATCCTAAATCCTAAATCCTAAATTCTAAAATCCCCTAAATAAATAAAAAAACAAATAAAATTCTAAATCTAAAATCTAAAATCCAAGATTAATTTGCTCAGTCAAAGAAAACGATTCAGCAACCAAATTTGTAGGGACCAAAACCGAAGCAAATTGTTGAGACCCTTGCTCGGTCTGGTACGGAAAAACTAGCTGAACACAAGGTTGTTCCAAATTTTGAGGAGTCACAGAAGAATTTTCATTCGGATGAAAAACAGCACCGGCCAGAGTTGAAGCCGGAGCCGAAATATCAGCTGGAAAAAATTGTTCATTAAGTTCAGCCTAAGAAAGTGGGGCGGATGGGGGAGGGGCAGAGGGGGACGAGAGGTCCTCGGTCTCCATGGGCTCGGAAGGGGGGAAAGCAGAGGAAGGGGCAGGAGAAGGTGTTTAGGGGACGGGGTGGGGGGATGATAATAACTGACGGTAAAGACGAAAAGACAGAACCCTGAGATGAAAAAGGTTCCGTCAAAGGTACTAATTTTTCCGGAGCTGAGACCGGAGTGCTGCAGGCAACACCTCTCTCTTCAGCAGACGCAGCCAGGCTAGGTGGAGCCAGAGGTGAATCCCGCTCGATGCGGGACTGTGCCTCCACCCCAGAACGCCCAGCCTGCGAAGGCAAAGCCTCCGAAGTGAGAGGGCCTACGAGCACACCCGAGTCCGAAGGGGACTGATTTTCCTCTGTATGAACGACATGAAATGCTGCCAATTGCTGATTTGACTGTAAAGAAAGAGGGGACCGGGTACGGATAAGGATAAGGATAAGGATAAGGGGCCGGAGAGGGGTGGGAGGGAAGGACACCACCCCAGCTGAAACGTCCTCCTGCGAAGGTGGCCGCGAAGGCACCTCCCATTTTGGTGGGGGAGTTTCTGGTCTGGGTTCGTTTTCAGCATCAGAAGAATTTGACGGGTCGCAGAGGGGAGACCCTCAGGCACCTCATGCTGTTCAGCAGCTTTTTCATCCAATTTGCGCTGCTCTCTTTCTTTGTTCGGTTTCGGTTTTTTCGCCACAAAGTTATACTCCGGTTCGTCCCCTGCTAACTCAATCTGAGAAGCACTTGGAACCAAAACCGGATCCGGTCGACCCGCAACAGAGGCAAAAAGTTCAGACTGTGAAATATCAGGAGACGGCAAAAGCTCCAAAGGAGGCGATTTCGACAGAACTTTAACCTCGACAAATTTCTGGGAATGACGTCTGTCCCCATCAATATGCGCAATTTGTAATTTAGCCGGCGGCTTAAACACTGGGTCATCCATAACTTGCGCAGCTACGGAATCCTCAAAACGCGCCAGCGTGTCATATTGTGACACTTGACTATTAGATTTGGTGCGCTGCAGCAACTGAAAATTTTCAATAGCAAAAGATGGAACAAGATGCAGCGAACGCTGAACGACCAAAATCAAATCAAGCGCATCTTTAATCGCATAGACAATTTCAGAGAGTTTCAAAAAGGACATAAAACCATGCGCCGAAACATCTTTACACAGAGAGCCCGGGTATTTCAAAATATGCTGCTGGAGCCACCCCAGGGAGAGGTTCTCATGCAGTTTCGCCGGGGGGAAACACCTCTGATCATTCTCATCAAACCAAATATGCGGGCCCCGGTTTGGATGTTCATGGTCATGCTCCGGCGGCAGCCCCTCACGAGCCAGTCTACGGTAAATGTAACGATAAAAATGATTTATATCCTCTAAAGAATTTCGATGCCGAGGTTACCCAAAATTCGACGAGCATCGCTCAATGCCCCCACTACTAAAACCGGAAAAGGAGTGCTATACAGCAGCGGTTGCAAGGCGTACCGCATCAATTTCCAAGAAGGGACTTGGAGGTAGATGGCGTGAACCATCCCCACCACAATGCGAAGATTTGACTCAGCATCAATCTCAAAGGTCGGATTCAAAGGATCAAGTTGCTCACGAAAAAGTAGAGGATCTATGGGCACGGCTAACTGTAAAGTCGTGATCGACTGAGCTTGTGTGAGCCCAAGCCAGCCCTGCGAGTGACCCTCAACATCCAAAACCAGGAAACCCGCCTGACGCGCCCAAAAATGCAAATTTTCCACCTCCCCAAATAAATCCTCTAGTGTAGTAACCACCACCGTGGCCGTACGCAATTTTTCCGGCAAAATTGTCATACGAAAAACTGGCGTTAGCCAGTCCTCACGCCAGCGTCTGTCAGCAATATTGGCAAATTCAATTTTAGGGGGATATTCTGCAAAAGCCTCAGTCAAATCATCAAAAGTAAGTGGGAAAAGGGCTTCCGTATTAGATTTCCGACGGTCAGAAAGTGCCTTCTTCTTAGATGGACGCGACCGACGCGAACCCGCCGAATTTCGAGAAACAACCGATTTCGCAGATTTAGAGAGGGACCCGGCGAGGGGTCAGAAACTGATTCGATATCGACAAAAACTTCTTCAGAAGTGTCCTTTTCGGAGGGCTGGTAACTAGTATCAGACTTTGAAATTCGAGACTTTTTTGTCCGCTGAGAGCGGCGCAATAACTGAGAACTAGGAGGAGCGGCAGATTCTGATAACTTTTTCCATTGACGAGTAGACCCTTTTTCTTCCAAAACTTCTGCCAGGGACTGATCTGGGCTAGATTCCCGATCCGAAGGATCAGATTTATCCTGATGTCGACGTTTTCGAGGCATTTTCAAAACTGACTAACAGACATTGTGCTAGGACAGACTAACAAAATTTCACAAAACAAAACAAATACCACCTGATAAATTTATATGTCCAACTTGGGACTCCAGATCCTGACGAATTTCCAACTTTTCCAAGGACTGGCCCTTCACCACTACCAAACACGCGGCCAAAGATCCACCCCACGGGCCAACTGAACACCAATACCAACAATTTGACCCACACAAACCTAAAACAGCAAATAATTAGAGTGCATGACACGAAAAGGTGAAAGAGAGACCCACCCATCAACCCACAATATACTGAAGACAGAGGTCGAAAGCTGTAATGGAAAAGGAAAACTTCAAACCAAAGAAAGAGATCTAGCAGAACTAAGAGAATCATGGAAAAGTACGTATAAAAGAATACGTAAACCCTTTTTGAATATTTACCATAAATGAATATGAAGAGAGAAACCACCGGAGTATCAAAATTTTAACCTAATAGAGAAATTAAATCCAAGACTCTATGCCAAAAAGAAATACGTATATACGTATCAAATAAAAGAATCAAGAAAACTTTTCAAAAACGATTGTTACCGAAAATTATGAGAAAGCAGGTTGGTGCCAAACTGGAACAACACAAAAATGTAAGCGCCTAAAATAGTACAAATAAAACAAATATGAGCTGAAATAAATAAAGCAGTAGAAACAAAACAGGGCTGAAACAGAAACTACAAAATACAAAAGACACAGATAGGGGCATACAAACAAAAATACAATATACAATATAATACATCGGCTAGGTAAGGAAGGGTTTGAGACGATTCACGTGATTTTTTTTCGACCGGAGGATTCGTTTTGGTAGTAGACTGAATTTCAACATTGGGGAGTACGAGTACTTAAACCACCCGGAATGGTCCCTCGAACACTGGCAAGTACTTGCGGCTTGAACCCTTCGGTATATTCGCTTTTGAAATATCCTTCCATACTAACATCCCTTCTTTGTAATTGACTTTTTTAATCTTCGAATCATAATCGTCCTTACGCTTTTTCAAGATATTTTCCATATGACATAGAACATAATGTTCTTTCAATAAATCGCGAGAATAGAGCAGTTGTTTACGTAGGTCTTGCACGTAGGACGGGTTAAAAGGTTTTGTCGTTGGATCAGACATTTTCAAAAAGTTTTCAGAAAACAATCTAGGCTCACGCCCATGAAGAAGATAGTATGGAGACTCTCCGGTAGAGGCATGGGGTGCTGCACGATAGACAAACAACACCCAAGGGAGAAGGGTATCCCACTCCCGTGTAAAAGCTAACATGCATTTTCATAGCATGCCTTTAAGAGTGCCATTTAAGAGTTCACAAGCACCATTGGATTGTGGGTGATACGTTGTTGTACGAACTTTTCTAGTTCCCATGAGTTTACACAAAGCGTCCAAAACAGTAGAACAAAAAGGGGTACCCCGATCTGTCAAAATTTCACGAGGGGCCCCATGGACAGCAATAATTTGTTCGGCCAAAATTTTTGCAATAGTAGTTGTCTGTTCATTAGCGATAGCGAAAGCCCACCCCCACCGTGTGAGAAAATCAACCATGACAAGCACTTTAGAATTGCCTGCAGAAGTTGGCGGAGCGTGCATGACATCCATGCTGATTCTCTCCAACGGTGCCTCCACCGCAGTAAAAAAGTTCATATAAGCCTGAGGCTTTCGAGGCCCGGGGTTGCAAGCCGCACATACTTGATAGCATTCGATGAACCGGGTGCCATCACGAGATAAGGTGTCCCAATAGTATCTAGCGGCTATTATACCCATCATTTTCGGTCTACCTACATGACAACCCCCCAAAAAATCATTATGACATTCTTTGAGAATATATTGGCGACAATCTTTGGGGACTGCAATAAGGCGGGTAGCGTCAGGAAGAGGCACCCCCTTTTTGTCAGTTTGAAAACGGTATAGCATGTCATTTTCGAACACGAATTTTGACGCAGAGCTACGTACGTATGAGGCCAGTTGCAAATCTTTAGGTAATTTGTCGTCTTGCAAAAATCTATCATGGCCGACGTAAAAGGGTCAGACCGCAAAGCTTCAGTCCAAATTTCTTTCGCCGCCAGAAGCGGTACAGGGTGACCCGGACCATCATCAGGGCACTCCTTCTCCAAAACATCCAAAAGAGCAAACAAATATTCCGGAATTTTTGGATATTCAGCAAAAACCCCAGCGATAGCGGGCTGATTTCGAGATAAAGCGTCAGCTGCCCCATTGACTGTGTGAAGATTGGTTCTACGAGACTTAGTAAAACATTCTTGTCGTTCTTTTGACTAATAGAATAAGATCCAGAGACTACAGGTGGTTACCGGTGATGTGCGATATCAGAGAGCCGTGAAAATCCTTACCAACTGGAACTCAAAGAGATAATTACAACGGTTTAATAATTTCACGCAAGCTCAAACAGACCAAAGTTAAACAAAGATATACAAAACAGAAATACTCAACCTCAAGCCAAAACTCGGAACAAATTCGTTACAAGCGCCAGCTCCAACTTACAAAACCCCCAAAAGTTCCTAGGCGCCGCCAACCACTTCGATAACTCAACCCACACTAACTGCCTAACCCCAACAATGGTAGAAAATGAATATTAGCTAACTGACCTAGCGATTTAGACAAGAGTGAGAAAATACGTTGATTATTTGTCGAGACTACTGCATAAACTTGCTTAGGTTTAGCATCATTCAAAGTAATTTATATCTTCCCTGTCGGTGCTAACTTCACAACTGAACCAGGTTTTTGAATGACACGAAAACGAAATTGTTCAATGAAGGCACGCCAACGCGTCACCCTCCCTTCAGCCGTTTTGGGCTTTGCTGCATCCCCCAGGATGTATTCAAGGGCTTGATGGTCCGTGATCACGTCAAATTTATGTAAAATCAAGTAATGTTGGAAATACGTAATTCCAAAAAAGATTGCTAGAGCCTCCAATTCGGTGACTGTATAGTTCTTTTCGGAAGTATGGAGGGCTCTGGCCGCGTACACCACTGGATGAAATTTTTCGTTAGCGTCTGCCTGTTGAAGAATGGCAGCTATACCATGGTAACTTGCATCAGTGACTAAAGTGAAAGGTTTCGAAAAATTTGAATAAATCAAAACTGGAGCAGAAATCAGCTTTTCTTTCAAAGTTTCGAAAGCAACTTGACATGCAGAGTCCCACACAAATTCAGCGTCTTTCTTTAAAAGTCTAGTCAAAGGATTAGCAATCTTAGAAAAATGGGGAACAAATCTGCGATAATAACCCGCCAACCCCAAGAAACTTTGAATATCCTTGACAGACCGTGGAACAGGAAATTGTCGAACCACCCAAATTTTGTCAGGATCGGTAGCAATGCCAAATTCAGAAAGAATGTGGCCCAAAAAGGCCATCTGTTTTCGAGCAAATTCACATTTTGACAATTTTAACAAAACGTGCTATTTTGCGCAACGCTGAAAAATGTCGAGGAGGCGCTGCAGATGGTGAGCATCGGTCGGACTAGTCACTAGAATATCGTCAATATAAACAATAAATCCTTCCATAATACGATCAATTATCCTCTGGAAGGTGCTGGGGGCGTTACACAACCCAAACGGCATAACTTTGAATTCGTATAAACCAGAATTGGTAATAAAGGCGGTTTTTTCCCGATTGGCAGGGTATACGGGAATTTGGTGAAACCCCGAGGCCAAATCGAGTTTCGAGAAAATGCAATGGCCCAAAATAAGTTCTAAAAGGCCATCAATTCGGGGTAAAGGATAACTAACTTTCTTGGTGACAGAATTCAATTTCCGATAATCAACACAAAGGCGCCAATCCCCATCTTTCTTTGCAACCAGAATAATCGGGGAAGCCCACGCTGACCGAGAGGGTTGTATGAGGCCCTGCTCCAACCAAGCGGACAATTTCTCGTCAATGATTTTTTTCTGTGCTGGGTTGACTTTGTAAGCCCGAGCACGAATAGGCCATTTGCCAGGTTCAATTTCAATGGAATGATAGTCAATGTCCGTTTTGCCGAACCCACGTGCAGCGTCCCAAATATCTGGAAAATTTAAAATCATTAGTCTCAACCGCCTTTATTTCGGCGAGAGAGACAACAGTCCTTAAGACTGATTTTCCCATTCAAAAGAGCACGTTTATCAAGATCAGAAAAAAGCGCAGTTGCTACCGATTCAGCTGCGGTTAGAGGGTCAACCTCGACCTCTTCTTCAGGAATACGTACAATATCCCCATTTTTAGGGATAATGGACCCCAATCCGGTGTCCTTTGACAATTCAACAGGACAATTTGTAAGATTAGCCACCAAAAAGTCAAAAACTGTTTCCTTGGGAACAACAATCCCCCCATAAGGCAAAACACGATTAATATGTACAAAATCATCAAAAGGTTCAAACAGGTGGGGAGTCTCGGTCAGTCTTGGAGAGACCCGGGCCTGAGCCCAAACCTCCGAGGAAGGGGGAACCACCACATCAACCGCCAAAACCGTAGCGTCCTTGGTCAGGGGTGAGCAGATAGTGGTCCAATGTCCCCATATAAACTTTATTCCGAGAAAGAATGATATCCCAAGAAAAAGCTTTCATAAAATCAGTACCCAACAAAATATCCCGATAGAAATCAGGGGCGACATGAAAATGCCACCCAAACTGAATTTGACCAACTCGAAAAGGTACAAATGCTTTTCCAGTAAGTTTCAAATAATCATTACCAGGCGTTCGTGCCTTAATCGGATCTGGGTAATGAACCACGATTTCTGTGCCCGCCCTGAGGAGACGTTCAAGGCCCTCAGGTTTAAGGATGGAAATGGACGCTCCCGTATCAACAATCGCAACTAATTTTTGAGCGTTGACATCAATCAAAATTGCTGGGGTATTTTCACCCGATGCCAAAACAGACTCAAGGTCAATTTCTGGGACATCCCCCGGTTCTGCGAGAGCTGAATGGCCCATCAAATCTGAAATTTGTACCACACAATCAGAACCCCCCCGTTTGGATGGGGGAGGCCGCTTGTTGTTCAGATGTGGCGTCCTCCTGACATTCTTCATGTTGCACCCAACGAGTTTCCTCAGGCAATGCAGAATTATCGGGAGTAATTTGCGGGGGGCGGTATAAGGAGTTCCGGGGCCCGCCAGCGCCAACACAGGAGAACCCCCGCATACCACGAATTAGACGGTTCAGCTTCATTCATCCAGATATTAGTAGAATCAAATTTATTAGATTTATTAGGCCATAATCGTAAAAAAATTTCGGTCATTTCCCAAATATGGGAACGAATAGCGTCAAAATATTTACCCATGAATTCATGAGTCTGACCCTGAATGGCCATCAAAGTTGCCAAATTTCGATGTATCAACTGAAATTTTTGAGCCACTTGATGTTCTAACGTAGTGGCGTCAAATGAGGCATCGGCCCCCAAAGCTTGTTCTGAAGTTTCCTCCAACTGGTCCGAAAGTCCCAACCGTTCAAAATCTGGCTCAATCTGTAGCATATTAAGCGATAATTGCGAAACCATTTGATTTACTTGTTGAGCCGTCGGAGGTGGAACACCCTGAGGGGGCCGACCCCCTCTTTTAGGCTGGGCCCCGCCACCCACTGGACCATGAGATGCAGGAACAGAATTTTGATTCAAACAATGGGGCCGAGTAGCTCGAGCAACCGCCCCCGGGTACTGCGACTGAGCCGGAAGCAAAGCCTGCCGCGGCCGCGCCCGCGCCACAGCATCAGGGGCAACCACACCTTGTGACTGCCACTGAGACTGCATAAGCGGACGAGGGCGACCCTGCGGAGCATACTGCCAAGGAGGTACGTATGACTGTTGTAGCATCGCATAACCCTGGGGCGGAGACGCCGGGTCGGGCTCCGGATAGTAGGCCTGCTGAGGAGGAGCCGCCGGGTAGGCCCCCACCATGTCAACTTGAGCTTGAGAATTTTGGACCGGCCGACCTTTATAGCCCGGAGGAGCTTTGGAGGGGTCCTTGTCCCAGCATCAATCTGGATGGTGACCACGTTTGTTGCAGTGACGACAAGGAGGGAAGCGTTTTTTCTTATCCTCCTCCATTTCTTTCAATTTGTCCAAAAATTTTGTCTCAAACCAATCCTTCATCTCCCGCAGCTCCAGCCGAGTAGCCGGAGTCGAATCAAGAGGGGCAGCCCCATCTCGTGATGAATTTTGAGCGCCCAGATGAAAAGCGGTAGCAAATGTTTGTTGATCAGCCAGACCCGGTTTCGAATTTCTGGATTCTAATTTATCCAAGATACGTAAAATTTCGTCCAATTTAGGTTCACCTTTCCCGAAATTTGATGCCAAAGCTGTCGTATATTCTGACCGTACACCATCAAAGAGCTGCTGCACGCAGTGCCTGTCCCGGTCCGCCTGAACTGGCCAAATTTCTAAGGCTTGAGATTGCAATTCCGACACATACTGACGGACGGTTTCCCCAGACCGCTGGACTCTTTGTGCAAAACGATGGAATTTTTCAGAAACAGATTGCTGGGGCTTAAGAATAGAGCAGACATTGTACGTATAAATTCATCCAGCGACTCAACAACCTTCGGGCCAACTTTCGAAGCAAAAGTAAGGGCCCTTCCAGACAGCTTGTTGAACATGAGACGGGCCCAACGATCCTGTGGAATCCCCTGAACTCTAGCTGCGGAAACAAACGAGGGCAACCAATCTTCAAAATATTCAAAAGTTGGCTCAAAACGTGGGATATCAAGCAAAATGGCAATATACGTACGATATAATTGGACATTATGGCGGCCGACTGAAGCATCTGTGGCATGCATAGCGGGTGGAGTAAGCGGTAGCCACCCCACAAACTGTCTGGTCCGGCTGTGTCGGATTTGGAGTTTGCTGACCCGACGAATGTTGAGCCGGAGAAGCCTGTAGGGGGGGAAGGTTTAGGAGGGTTCGAATAGTAGCCGTAATTTCGGGGAGTGCCCGGTGGCTGATCCTCGTACATAGGAGCCAATTGCGGCTGAGATGACTGTGGCAGATAATACTGCTGCTGTTCCGTATCAAAATACAAGGTCTGTTGGTTTGGATCATAATAAAAATTCGGATCATACTGAGGGTAATACCCATAACCAGCAGCCTGAGGGCCTCCTGCCTGTTGTGACGAAGCATACTGTTGTTGCTGAGGCTGCGAGTCAGGCACTGCATGAGATGTAGGTCCATAATTCTGTTGGTTATGAACATTCTGACGCAGGGGAACAGAATTTTGTTGGGGAGGGGGATTATTCTGCTGATTTGGGGGGAGTCTGAGAAACAGGAGGGGGCGAAACCTGCGAAGTAGGGGAGCAGGTCGGCCATTCTGATCAGAACAATTCTGTGCCGAAACAATGGTCTGGCCAGTTCCATAGGAATATTGCGAGTTGGGAGAGACAGGGGCTCCACTCTCGTTCGACTCAACGGACTACACATTGCCGGCCACGGGAAATGAAAAACCGGCCTGGGGGGCAGCGGGGGTCGAAGCCCGAGCTTGCGCCCTAGTCGAATCGGAATATCCCAAAAAGGCTCGCCGGTCTGCAACATACTGATCCGTCAATCTGTCCACCAATCCTTTGTAATATTCTGTGATTTTCTCCAGTCGCTGAGGGTGCCCCTCCGGGAGTTCCCGGAATTCTGTATGACGCCTGACAGCAGCCACCCCAGAGAAAATTTCCTCCTCAGTCGGCAACGCACCCCGACCCGGGGGAGGAGCTGACCCCCTGACGCCCCATCAGGCGCCGTATTCACAACACAAGCCTGTTCCACATTAAAATTTGGAACAGCATTCCCCCCATGCACATCTGGAGTAGGAGCGGGGGGAAGGGGGGGTTGAGAGATGGTCTGGGGTGGGAGATTGGGGGAGATTGGGAAGAATTTTGGGGGGCTTGCCCCCATTCTGCATTATCTAATCTGGAGACGTGGCCGGAGGGCCAAAAGTTTTATCCAACATTTGACAATAAGACGGCCGCGGAAGTTGAGCCGTACGAGAAGCAGAAGTTTGAGTCTGAGACCGTCCCCCTGCTTGGGACCACTGGGGGGGGTGGTCCCCGCTGACTGACCGGGACTTGCGACTGACAACGAGAGATATTTCGGTTTCCCGGAGCATTCGTCCCCCAAGTTTGAAGGGGAATCGTAGTCGGAATATAAGAAATACCCCAAGTTCGGTGAGGCGCCCCACCCCGAGTTCCAGATGGAACCCCATCTTGAAGGGGGATCAGTATATTCGCCAAGTTCACGGGGGTCCCCCCGATCCATAACTGGCTTGTTCACAACACCTCTGACGAAAAACTAAGTCGTTATACTCATCTGGATAATCAAAATTTTGCAAAAATTCGAAAAAATTTTGGATATCTTGAAGTCTATCTATCTATCGGCAAGCCGTACCAGGCCTTGAAAGGTCTCCTGACAGATTCCACTGAGTCCAACCCAACCAAACCAGGACCAAAAGTCAAGCGGGACTAGGACCAGGCACAAATTATGGCCATGCAAGCCGTGCACCACCTGGCCCAGCAACCCAATTGGCGGCAGGCAGACCAGAGAAAGTCCAAACAGGCAGAAAGGCCAACAGCCACGACGGAAGGCCCCCAAGCCTCCCAAAGGCCGGACAACCAACGGACAAACCTGACCAAGAGCCGACAAGATGGCAGACGAAAGCAGGCAAAAGAAGCCCACTCCACGGCAAAGTAGTCAGAAGAGCCACAGGCACCGCGACGACCATGGCACCAGCCACGATGGAATCAAGGAAAGGACGCAAAGCGCCTCAGAAGTCCAAAAGCTAGAAGCCAAGGCAAGCCAGCAGAGCAAGACGCTCACAGATGGAACAGCCGATCAGGCAAGGGATGCCCGATGACACAGAAGACCGGCCGGAAAGCCACAAGCAGACCACTGGACAAAGCACCATCCCCTATAGAATCAAGGCACAGGACGCAAAGCGCCCAAAAAGTCCAAAGCAACAGGCCAAAGAGGCCACCACCACATGGCGCCTGTCCAGATAGCAACCACCCAAGAAGCACTGTGCGGCAAAAGTCCAAAACAGGCGGCCAACGAGGCCAAAACCACAGCGTCGGCCGTCTAGCCAACATCCAGAGATCAGGGCATGGTCGTTGCAAGCAGTTCGAATTTCTGGCAGGAGACGGAACCAGTAGGGACCCGGCACCAACAACCACCGACCAATCACGGCGGCAACCAACCGCGCCAGACCACAGCGCCGGAGCGGAGGCCGGTCAGATCCATTCCAACCCAGCTGACACAAATCCTGGGGGGCACACCCGGCACTGAGGAAAGGGGGGTCGGCACCGGCAAGGAGACAAGATTAAACTAACGCACACAAAAAACAAAAATTAAGGCATGTATATAAAGCACAGAAGAATCACGATTAAAGATATGGCAGGAATTAAGCAAAAAATACAACATATATAGACGATACATAGATATAGCCCCACCTATGACTTTAGTAGCTCCAAGGCCAATGGTAGTGACGCGACCCCGCTTAACATAAGTTAAACAATCGTGAAAAGTGCAGAAATTTATCAAAAAACAAGAAATGAATCAGGTGAAATCAAAAGTACGTCCGAAATATTCAAGGAAAACAAGCGTGAAATTTATACAGAAAATCATCTGAGAAAAGTAAGAAAGACGATGTACGTACGATACGACGATGTACGTACGACGATGTATGTAATGAAAATTTGAAATTATTTGAGGATTTAGAACATTTATGTTCAGTTTCGACAGACTGTATTGTATTCGGAGATTTCAATTTTCCTCAAATTGACTGGTACACCAAAACAGCAAATAATGATTTGGCTTCAGAATTTTTGCAATCAATTAGCTCAAGTGGACTCACAAGTATTGTTCACACACCTTCTCGTGAAAAAATATTTTAGACCTGGTTCTCTGCAGCGATGTTTATCTTGGCAAGGCTGACATACTTGAACCTTTTTCGACTAGTGACCACTGTAAAATTAAACTCAGTTTCGAAATTAACGAGACTTCAAATTATGCTTCTTTGGAAACGGAATTTTAAGGTTGCAAATTGGGCTGATATGGAAGATTTTCTGTATTCTATAGACTGGTCAGAACGTTTTGAAAGCATAAATTTTAATGTCGAAAACTGTTGGGAAACTTTTGTCCATATTATTGAAATAGCAACTGATAAATTTGTTCCTACGGTAAAAATGTGTCATGCAAAAAAACCGTTACCCCCTAAAATAAGAGAAAAACTTTCTCGTACGCGTAAACTTTGGAAAAAGTATCAAAAAAGTAAAGATGTCGTTAACTTTAATGCCTATAAATTATCAGCCAAGGATGTTCGAAGTTCAATTAGAGAAAACTTACATCGATCTGAAGAAAACATTCTAGCTAGAAAAGATCCAAATGCTCTCTACTCATACGTTCGAAGCAAACTGACATCAAAAGGTTATATACCCACCCTGCTAAATCAAACCTTTGAGGCTGTCACGGATTCCGTCTAAGTCACGCCACTAAATCCGAATTTTTGAATGAACAGTTTGCAAGCGTTTTCACGGTAGATGATGGAAATCTCCCCATGTTTCCACCGAGAACAGAAAATATTGTTCCTAATTTAATAATAACAAAAGATCTTGTCGCAAAATTTTTAAAGAAGGCGCCCCCCAAAATTTCCACCGGCCCTGATAACATTCCTCCCTTGCTACTTAAGAAAATGGTTTCAGTTTTGTCAGAACCCCTACAGTTTATTTTTCAAAATTAGTTGGAATCAGGGATAGTGCCCTCGCAATGGAAAGTCGCAATAGTTGTCCCTGTCTTCAAGCGTAAAGGGTCCCCGTCCTCCCCTGAAAATTATCGCCCGATCAGTCTAACATCTGCATGTTGCAGAATTCTTGAGCAGATAATCAAAGAGCATCTTATGTCCTTTTTAAACGCTAACAGCTTGATAAGTCGGAACCAACACGGTTTTCACACCAAACATTCGACTCTTACGAATCTCTTAGCAACTTTAAATAAGTGGTTTAAAACTAAAAATAAAGGAGCATTAGAACACTGTGTGTATTTGGATTTTGCTAAAGGTTTTGAATGTTAGCCATGCCAAACTTCTTCTAAAACTAAGAATGTATGGAATTACAGGCCCAATACTAAATCGGCTGAAATAGTGTAAAGATAAGACTGTATTACCTCGGGATAAAGTAAAAGATTGCAGTTCTAGAGTGTGTGTATGTCCGACTTAACACATCTGATTACCTAAGCAAATGCTGCAAAATATGCGAAAACTACTTTAATAACGCGAGTTTATTATCGAAACATTCCGAAATGGGTACGAAATCCACAATAAATTCACAAAGAATTTTAAGTAGGCACCAGAATAGTTTACAAGAAAACAAATATTCAACAAGAGATACAAAACAAACCTTTTAACCAAACCAATCCAAAAATCCACGTCAGCCCCCAAAGCACTGGAACGTAAACAATGAATTAAGTAGGAGCGGCGGCCGAATACAACCCCTCCCAACACAAGGCTAATAACTATATCTGAACTGAGAATTTTGAATTCGCGCCTTTTATAGTGCGCAATTAGCTAGC
This sequence comes from Trissonchulus latispiculum, assembly GCA_030248195.1. Taxonomy (NCBI): domain Eukaryota; kingdom Metazoa; phylum Nematoda; class Enoplea; order Enoplida; family Ironidae; genus Trissonchulus; species Trissonchulus latispiculum. The sequence goes on from JASAND010009651.1 coordinate 32,975, forward strand.
AAGCCAAGAACTGTACACAAAACCTTGCATTTACTGGTTGCATAAAATTTGTCTAATTTGAATAGAAATTGGCTTAAATAGTAGAAATATCTTCACAGATTACCCCCTCTTTGGAAACGCGCGACCCCGCCGCGGCCAAGGGCACAAGGGTTAGTAATAAAACAGAATTAGCCTACGTACCCTAGCTACTAGTACCGATAAAACGCGTTTTAGGAAGACAACGACAGAAGATAAAAATTTGCTTATCCCTCAGGCCCGGGTTCCTGGGGACACTACTCGAGCCCCACACAACACATACACATAGGGGATTCCGAGACACAGATAAAGATACTCCGGAACATACCGGGACACGTACTAACATATACACGGAAAACACCGACTACACATAAACGAAATACGGCTTGGGACACCCTTGAGCCACGACGAGATCACACGAAACAAAAGAGAAGGGTACTCCGGGAGACCCCATCCCAATTTTGAACCCACTCCGGAAGACACTATGTCGGACCAACATGTACATTTACAAAATACTCAATATACAACACTCCGGAACAAACGAAACATTCGGAAATAACCTACAAAATACTTACTACCGGAGCAAGACAACAAGTGCAGAAACATGTAAAATACTTCTGCACCTCAAAGATATGCATCAGAGTGAACAAGGGAAAACTAGCTACAATAGACACTATACTGGGCAAAATTTAACACGACAAACAGTAGAAAGACAGAAGTAATACCTAGAAACGCCAAAAATGATGAAAATTTGTGCTCCGGTGGGATTAACTACACTAGAAAACTCCTCCGAGGAAGGTTTTACATGGTTTTATAGAACTCCGGGAAAGATTTCATACAAGTACACAGTGCTCCGGACAAATCAACCATATAGCAACAATACATTGTGAAGACTCCGGGAGAGCCTCCACCGGAGTAGACCTATAATGCGAATCGGAATAAATGGCGAAAAATAAAGCTGCACCAAATAAAGCATATGAAATTTTAGCTGCACCAAAAACGGCAAAATGGAAGGCAAAACATTGGCGGTACAAAATTATATAGAGAATAACCCCGTGATACATAGTAAAAATGAAAAATAACAACAGTTAGAAAAGATAACATACGACATACATAGTATAGGACGGACAAACCGAACTAGAGGGCACCCCAAAGAAAAGAATCTCGAAAGAAAATGTGATACGTTTCTCAAATAGAAATTTAAAAGGTAATAGTCAAACGAAAATCCCATAAAGTGTAACCCGAATCAGTTACTCCCCAACCCATTAAAGCTGTCAAACAAAAATAAAGCATATGTACGGAATGAAAAAGCACAACACAAGTTAGAAAAAGAGGGGAAAAGGGGGAGGGGGAGCGGACGAGAGTAGGGGACAACCGGATATACAACAAGAAAGCACAACACTGACTGATATAATTAAAAGTTCACAGATATTCCAGGCCAGGGAGGCTGCCGAGAACCATACCGTAGGGGTAGACCCCACAAGCCGACATCGGACCAGACCTCCGGAAGGGGAGCGGGCGCCCCACGGCGCAAGCCGCTCCAGCCCAAGAACTAATCACCGGCCACACCGACTATTCAGGCCCACAATCACCAGTTACCGGGCCAACCCGTACCTCCGGGCCCACTGCCAACCACGGAATCCTCCGGGCCATTAACATAGTTATAGGGGCATAAACAATTTACATAGCATATATAGCATCATAGAAGGGGAACTCGCCGCCGTAGAGGGAATGGGGGGAGGGAAGGGGAAAGTATGTTACAGTAAACAACAACAAACAAAAAAAGGATGAAATACGGCATAATATATGGGGAGTAACATACGGCACAAAGGCCTACAGTAGAGAAATAACATAATATAAGGCACGTATGCCACAAGTCACCAATATAAGGCACATTGGCCTATACAACACATCATAAAGGCCCGATTAATTTAGGGAAGAGGGGACGCGAGCCTACGGCTACTACAGCCTGGAGAGTATCCAGACAACCAACGACCGTAGACTGCGCCGAAATCAAAGAAATCGAAAATATAAACTACGGAGTCCAAGATGCCGGTCCGGGGTTGACCGCCCACCCTTTCCCGGCCATAAGCCAGACACAGGCGGCGAGCAACCACGGACCCGCCGAGGTACGGTACAGTGGAATACCCCCGGTACTACTATCTGAGTAAAATGACCGTTAAATTTGTGTGAAAAAGTGAAGGTAAAAAGGTAAAAAAGCTAAAAGAATTTGAAAGAATACAAGGTAAAACAAGTCCTCGAGTACCCTCCAGCAGACCCAAGTAAACATTCGCAAGAATTTAGAAAATTTAGGCAATGATTTGTTGTAGCAGAAGAGTGAAACACGGAAAGCAAAATCATCTTAGAAAAAAAATCACAAGAATTTCACGAAAAAGAAGGTGGTCCAGGGTACTCGAGCAGTTAGACATCTTTATCCCCCCAAAACCACACATAGCAGGTTAGTAGATGAAAACATGCAAGCACCCCTGCCAGTACGGGCCAAGGACATACGTACGACCCGCATCGCGTACATGATGAGCCGCTGCCAACACGGTTTCCCGGAGGACCCAAACAACCAATTTCAGCAACAATGAAGAGAAAAGCTTTCAACGGTGAAATATATATACAATTTTTCTGTGACGAATTTTTTTTCGGAGCATTACGTGTTCCCATGTTAAAATTTACCGCGAACTGGGACTCCTGCTGGACCAGACGAGGGATCCTTAGCCCCACAGCGCAGAACCGCGGAGCCCCCGACTGATGAACAGGAGACAGTTTGCGCGAAAGTCAACCCAGCTTGAGAAGCTAAAATACCCCATTTGCCCTTCAATACCGAAAGGGCCCGGCTCATCATTCCTGCTAGAGTCACACTTGCTTTTAAAACAGAATTTTTTCCAAACAAAGCAAAAACATTTTTGGACAAACAAAGAATTTTCCAACAAGCATAGAGATCTCGAACCCAACCCCGCATTCAATACAGTACAAACATAGTACACAAATACCATATATCCGGACCTGGACCCGTACCGGCAACCCAAGGGGATAGGAACCTAAAACACAAAACAAAAAGAATTAGTTACATATTAGCAAATGTTCAGATTAAGAATTGGAAACTGATTAAAACAAGGTTAATTAGGCATAAACGTATAAAACAGCACGAATCTAGCCGGACCAAGTAGTTAACAAGGATGTGAAAGAGACCCCGAATGCCCTCCGGGAGAGTCCAAAGACACTCCGGTAAAGTTTACGAGACTTAGGTAGTCCAAAAACGAAGAAGCCATAACATTTTGGAAGCATTTATAGCAAAAAAATTAATTTTAAAAGACAAACTTTAAAAAGAACGCAAATACAAAAAGACGATGCAAAATGAGATACATATGAAGGTACTACGAAAGGCATCCGGGTCTCAAAACCAAATTCATGCACGGATGTTAAAACCAAAAATTAATGACAATAAACACTACGTGTTCCCCCGCGTCCACTGAAGAATTTTCATAGAAATTTTTACCTTCAATTTGAGATTGAAAATAGATTTGGCCCTGAACCGACTTTGGCGCCATGGCCGGTCCAAGGGAGCATTTAAAAAACAATAAAGTAAGTTTATCACAGGAAAATACACCATTGACATTTTAGCCATGCCAGGGATCAAAGCGCCTCGGGCCGTCTATAGCCAACCCGGAGCGTTCTAGCCAAGCACAGTAGTAATCCAAAAATTCTTACCAACAATATTCAAAACTTAGATAGATCCGTGTTAGGTCCTGTGAATTCTTTCACTCCGAAAGATGGTCCTGAATTCAATCCGACAACCGTTGCTCACTGAAATCAGTTGGATCAATGGCGGAAGTCACATGAATCTTAAATTAGAAATAAAACGTGCAAATGTGCTGATGGCAGGGAAATTGTGACCAGTTAGGTGTACGTAAAAAGAAGTGCATTATTAAAATATAAGACCGTTATAGTGCTAAGCTGAAAGTGTAGGGTGTAAGTTGAAAAGTGTATACCTAAATTTATGGCCCTAAAACTGAATAAAACAGGCAATAGTACCGGAGGTATGAAAGACAAAATATGAAAGCTCCGGAAATGTATGAAATTAAAAAAAATTTAAATCAAACTGAATTATAAATCGTATGTATTTGGTTCAAATGAAAAACAAAGAAAAGCTTAGAAAATAATTTTTTTTGGAATTGCAAGAATTATTTTTCAGCAAATTAATCGGGCTAAGCAAGCAACATGCTAATCATCCGAAATAACGACTTCGGGTTTACCCCCTCTTTTGAAAATTAACTTGGGGCAGGGCAGGTTGGCAGAAATGAGTGGTTTACTGCAAATGGTTCAGATATACTGCGTTGAAACACGATTTTAGAGTCATCCTGCATTTTTTCTACAGGTATAAACGGGTTCAAAAAGCAGGTCGGATCCCGGACAGCAGGGGAGGAGGGGGCCGGAGCCAAAACCTCCGAGGGCGGGGGTGTCCCCAGATTTACACACATCACCGCAGGCGCATCGGCACACCAATTTGCAACAAATTCCGAGTAAATTTCGGCTGATGACAATAATGGGTGGCGTATTCCTTGCATATTCACCTCATTCGTAGAAAATAACAAATCCCAGTGAAAACTTTTCATGAAATCAGTGCCTATAAGCATCTCACGAGAAAAGTCAGGAGCCATATGAAAAGACCACCCATATTCTTTATGCCCCACCGTGAAAATGACGAAAACTTTAGCAGAAATTTTTAAAGGTGCGTTGTTAGATGTCACTGCTGTGATAGGATCCGGTTTATAAAATTGAACATTGGCGCCCCCCTTCAATATCCTCTTAACTGTCCGGGGACTGATAATGGATATGCATGCCCCAGAGTCGATAATAGCCAAAATTTTGGTCCCCCCGGAGGTGGCGAGTATGGCTGGCATATTGTCTGCTGCCGCCAGTACTTGGTCGGATTCGATTCCGGTGGACCCTCCCGGAGTTACTGCATCTGATGTTGGACCTCCCATTTGGGGTTTTTCTGGCTCCTGTAGTGCCGTTGGACTGACAGGTTCTTCAGTTTCTGTCCCTACTGAAATAGTTTCGGGCCGGTAGCAGCAAGGGGCAGTCGCACCCCCGAGTATGGGAGAAAACTCCGCGGTCCATGAGGGAGGAGGCTGTCTTTTGTCAAGCATGACTGAGTCGAATTCCGACTGATTTGGACATAAACGTTGCAATAAAGACGCCAGTTCTTGCATTTGGTTTGACAGGGCCTGATAATATTCTTGCATAAAATTAAAAGTATCTCTGTGAATGGCCCGCAAGGTAGTAAAGTTTTGAACCATTTTTGAAAAAACATTCGACAGCTGGAACTCCGTAAAAGTGTAATCAAAATCTGGAATATTTGATGAGTCGACTGAATCAGGCGGGTAGTCGACAGGCTCAGAGGGGCCCACCCCCCCTGGAGAAGCTTCGCTACCATGCGGATCAGAAACCATACCAATTTGAAACTGGCTCAAAATTTGATTAGCCTGCTCCGCAGTAACCCCATGTGGAGCCGGAGGCGCCCTCCCAGTAGAAGGAGGAGCAGCCGGAGCTGAAACCCCCGAATCCGAGGATCGTACAAAATTTTGAGAAAGTTCCGAAACACCTGCATTTTGCATATGCACTGTACGTTGGCATGGGGCCGGAGTTGTACTGGCCGAAGCTGAAATTGCCGTTGGCTGAGAATTTTGCGCGCCAACATAGCCACCCGGATTTCCCAAGTTTGATGGGGGTGGGATGGCCGGAGCAGGAGCAGAAAATTGAACTGGGGGCGAGTTGGTAGGTGGGAGTCCGTACTGTGACGAGAAAGGAGCCGGGGCATAATTTATGGGGTGAAATCGTTGCTGGTAGGGAGAAGGTCCTGCATACTGAGCAGGGTACGTATTTGACATGTAAGTTACGTGATCAACTCTTTCCGGGGAAGGACGGTTTTTATAGCCCGGGGGAGCCTTGGACGGATAACGGTCCCAACATTTTTCCGGTGGGTGACCGTGTCTTTTACAGTATTTGCACGGGGCAGAAAACTTTTGCTTTTTTTCTTCATCCCACTTACTCAAGGCTTCTTGGATATGCAGTTCACACCAGTTTATTATTTCTCGGAACCCCAGACGAGAAGCTGCGACTTCCAAGTTTGACTGTGATGGAATGTCGGAATTTTTTGAGGTTGCAGTTTTGTTAGCGGTGCCCCCCTCCTCAACATAATAAATTGGCAAGTCATAGGAGAGAGTGTCTCCCTCCGGGGGGCGTGCCTCCCGTGACTCCAAACGGTCTATGACCCGGCGAACATCTTGCATAGTGGGCTGTTCATCAACAAAAAGAGAAGCCAAAGCGGAAGCAAATTTGTCTTGGACCCCTGCAAAGAGCTGTTGAACACATTCTTGTTCTCGCTCCTCCTGCGTATCCCAAAGGTCGAGGGCCATTGCCTGCAATTCGGAAATATAATGACGTACTGATTCGTTGGGGAGCTGCTTCCGGTGTGCAAATGCTGAAAGCCGCTCCCGAAACGAACGCTGTGGTTTTGGAAACTGTAATTTTAATAGTTCCAAAAAGTCTTCGTAAGACTCGACGACCTTTGGTCCGCATTTGGAAGCAAAAATTTGGGCTTTCCCGGACAATTTATTCCATAACAGGCGCCCCCACTGATTCTCCGGAATAGAGTGAACGACTACAGCGGACTTAAACTGGGGTAGCCAATCCTCGAAATATACGTATTTTGGGTCATAACGGGGCACATCCCTCAAAACTTCTAGATAATAACGAAATAAACCCATGTCAAATTTTAAAACAGAAATATCTGTGTTTTGCATAGAGTCCGGAGTAGAGTGACGGGAAATTTCCGACATTCCGTGTTTTTTCCCGACGTTGTTAACAGAGTACGGTAGGGGCATCTGAAGCGGGGGAGGGGAGGGTAGGGGTCCCGGAGACGATCGCGGAAGCGTAGTTTGTTGAATATACGTATGTTGCGGTTGTACGTAAAAACCCGGTGGAGGGCCCGCAGCTAAACTTTGTTGTACCGGAGGCAGGCCTCCCTGGGGGCCACCTTCGCCGGCAGGGGGCAACACCACGCCCTTGACCTCCCAGAGGCAGGACACAGGCGGGTGGTTTCCCCCTGGCTGCGAATCCTCAGGATTTGCTAGGCGATTCGGAGCCACAAAATCATTGTGCAAATCCGAGACAGCAATTTGAGCTCCCCCGAACAAGTTTTGGGCGGATGAATTTTTGGCTGATTGAACGGGGACTAGGAGGTATTGCCCCCCACCAATTTTCTGCTCCATATAGGGTACGGGGATATTTTTTGGATTCGAAACCTCTCCGTCAACCAAAATAGCCGAATGTTGACTATGGGCTGAATTATGTACAGACCCATTTTCTGAACGTATAACATTTTCCCCAAACTTTTGTTGAGAATTTGAGCCTATGGGAGGGGGAGGGGTTCCGTTTCTGACCTGCCGGGAGAGTATCCCGACAACGCCAGGCGGAACTGTAGCATTTTGTTCTAAATTTTGTTGAAAATTTGAACCCATCGGAGGGGGAGGGGTTCCGTTTCCGACCTGTCGGGAGAGTGTCCCGACAACGCCGGAGGAGACCCGAAGCGACCGAAAAGAACTAGTATTTTGAGGGGGTTGAGCCCCCGCGCCCACTTGAACAGACAGATCGGGGTACTGATTTTGAGGTGTAGAATAATTTAGAAGTTGTTGGGAAAGGGGAGGTCTCTCTCCAGCTTGCCCGGACAACGGCCCAGACACACTGTTAGAGGCAGCCCCATTTCCCAAAATATTTGGGGGTGGATGTAAATTTTGAAGTTGTTGGGGAAGAGGGGGTCCCTCTCCAGCTTGCCCGGACAACGGCCCAGACACACTGTTAGAGGCAGCCCCATTCCCCAAAATAGCAGAAAGGACACTTTGAGTGCTCTGAGCAACATCAAAACAGGGAGAAATAAAGTTATCAAAAATTTTCTTTGAATTTTCTGGATTTGAATAATCCAAATTTGGGGGAAATGCAATACCTGACTGGGGTTGGGAACCCGATTTTGGGGGGAGGGGTGATCCCAAGTTTTGGGGGAGGGGTGGTCCCAAATTATTTTGGGGGAGGGGAGGTCCCGAATTTTGGGGGAGGGGTGGTCCCGAATTATTTTGGGGGAGGGGAGGTCCTGCATTATTTTGGGGGAGGGGAGGTCCCGAATTATTTTGGGAGAGGGGAGGTCCCGAATTATTTTGGGGGAGGGGAGGCCCCGAATTATTTTGGGGGGGAATAATTCCCCTCGATCTCCGACCCCCCGGTAAAAAATGTTTCCAATTTCGGTTCAAAAAATTATCAAAAAGGTCTGATGCCTGATATTGAGACAATTCTGAAAATAAATGAACAGTTTTATTTTTAAAACGTTTTAAAGTCCGGGTAAACGGACGAGAAAAGTCGGACATACTACTCACCTGTGAAAACGGTCGCCAGTTGTAAAGATAAGACTGTATTACCTCGAAATTAAATAGAAGGTTGGAGGTTCTAGAGTGTGCGTATGTCCGACTCTACTAGTAGGATTACCTTAACCGACTGCATTAAAAATAGGCAAAAACTAAAAGTTTCACGAGTTTATTTCGTAGGAATCAAAGATACAAATTTCAATAAGTTTGAATAGAAAATACAAATTTAATTCACAAAATCTAAATTAAACAGGCACCAGACAAACAAAGATTTACCTTCTAGAAATTGGAAAATGGCCACGACCAACAATCGCACAAAATCATAAAGCACCCCCCTAATTGGTAAACCCCGCAAAAACCCGACCGTCCGGTGACGTTAGCATAGTAACACTGAGCTTAGAAATTTGAATGCGCGCCTTTTATAGTGCGCAATTAGCTAGCAAGCCAAGAACTTTACACATAACCTTGCATTTAGCGGTTGCGCGAAATTTATTCTAATTTGAATAAAAATGAGCTGAAATAATAGAAATATTTCCACACCAGTGTCTGTATGGAATATTCGTATATAGTCTTTTGTATGTATCACTATATGCTTCACTTTCCATCATATTTATTCATCACCGTTTACGTATATGTTTTCTGCCTTACTTATGCCTGTGTTAATTTTATTCTTCTATATTTTAAGTTTATTTCGTTTCATTTCTGTTGGCTATGGCTACCGGTCGAACCAATAGTTCTTTTTCTGACGGCACGCACTGGAAGTTATAAGTTTGATACCACGGTCGTTTTTGGCGATGGTAAGGATAACTTACCTCGCTTCTCTTGTTTTTTTAAGCCAAGATTTCTTTTCTGATTAGCGGTTAGGTTTTAACAAGCTACTCTGAGTCTTTCCAATATCGGCTATTTCACATAAGGCTTCCTATTTGCTATTTTTGGTAAAGTTGGCGTCTACCTTTGACTAGTTGTTAGTCTTTAACGTACTGGTCCCTATTCAATTGGTAATTGAGTAATCATGTCGGTTGTCAGTTTACAACAAAAACAAATATTAAAAACAAATATAACAAAAAACACTATAATTTAAATGTTCAAAAACTGATTGCGTCTGTACATCAGACATATCAAAATCGCCCTCAATACAAGCCTGATCCAGCCGGGCTTGACGTTGCTCGCTAAAAACTGCAAAATCATTGAGCAAGCGTTGGACTCTTTAAATAAGGAAGTTGAATCAAAGCTAGGTCCTTCCCAGTGTGAAGCTGAACTCACTAAGAGTTTGTAACTAGAAGAGTCTATCTGGGATGCTTTATCATATGTAAGCTATTATGATTAAAGAATCCAAGGCTAATCCGTCACCTGAACCTTCTGATTCCGCAACTGTTGCTTCCGGGGCTTCTAAAATGGCAGCAGTAAAGTTGCCAAAATTAGAACTTTACAAATTTGATGGTAGTCCACTCGGGAGGTCTGGGATTGGTTTGACTCTGCCATATACTCTAATTCCGGCTTATCAGATATTGATAAGCTCAAATATCTGAAAACTGATCTGTCAGGTGAAGCATTGCATGTTGTAGACGGGTTTCGTCTGACATCCGCAACCTATCTTGTCGTTCTCGAGACCCTGAAGGAACGTTTCCGCAGTTCTGAGGTAACAGTGTTTGTCACTTTGAACGACTTCTGTCACTTCAAGTTGCCTCTTCTGTTACTCACAGTCTGCAGGCAGTATACGATAACTGCGAGAAGCACGTCAGAAGCCTGGTTGCGTTAGGCCTGGAGGAATCAATTTTCGGTCAAGTTTTCACTCCCATTATTCTTTCCAAACTTTCGAAGCAAATTAGGGATGGGCTTCACCGACGAATTGGTTCCAAGCTATGGACGCTTAGTTCGTTACGGAATTTCTTGAGGGAGGAAATTAAGGCGGGACAGATGGTCGATTGGGAAGGTGCCAAATGAAGAGGGTACCAATTCAGGTAATGGTTCACGATCTTTCGAAGTAAAAGTTGTTTTCTGCCTACTGGTGCTCTGACCCAGCATGCAATGTCCGTCCATTCTTGTGGATGCTGCAAAGAAAATCACTATACAGACCAGGGTTAGAAGTTTCCCACAGTGGAGTCTCGTAAATCAGCAATCAAAGGTCATAGTTACAGGTGCCTCAATCAAGATCATTCTTATCAGTCATGTCCTAAAACCAATCGGTTTTCATTGTCATGAAACTACCCATCATCGTAGTCTTTGCACTAAAACATTCGGAAAAATGATTCAATTTGCTAGAGTTATGTGGACAACGACAGTTCCTGTTCCTACATCACAAATAAAACTATGCAGGCATTGCAGTTGGAACCAGAGGGTGAAATTACGATCTCCAACGCTCGATTTGAAGATAGACAACCACGAACTAAGTCTGCTTCAATCTCCCCGGCATCGATGGTTCCTTCACTTCCTTTTCTGCTTTGGTAACGGATAACATTCATTGTCCCATTCAGAAGCTTCATGTCAATTTTCTGCAATTTCCAATTTTACGCCACTTTCAATTGGCTAATCCTCCTATAGACCATGCTGAATCGGTTCCAATTAACATTCTCATAGGAAGCGACTAATTATTTTCACATCGTTGGTTTTGAGCAAGTTCGATTCGGTAGTGGTTTGGTACTATTACAGTCAAAAAGAGCCGGCAAAGCAAATATGGAACCAACAGATGAATGCAGCGTTGTGTTCTGAATGTCGATTATGGTCAGGACCAATCCTCAACTTTGGATATTGAACGATTTTGGACTCTGGAGAATATCGGGATCATGGGTGACTATTTCCAGAAAGACGATGCTCTATCCGTCCATCGTTTCAACGAATCAATTATGAAAGTAGATGGTCGTTAGCAGGTAGGTTGGCCTTGCAAAAACCTGAACCTTCCAGACAATTATGATCCTTCGATCGCTTCTAAAGCGAGTTCGCAAGGTCCCCTCAATATTCCGAACCTGCAACGACATTATAAGAAATCAGATGAACGCTGGTGATATCGAAGAAGTGACTGATACCAACGCTGCAAATTGCAGCCATTACGACCCCCATCATTCTGTCGTGAAGCCGGGCAAAACTCCCACCAAACTTAGAATTGTGGATGAAGCTTTGCTCAAGGCAAATCGTTCGTTCAATAGACTTAACGATTGTCTTTTACTTAACGATCTACTTGTACTTTTACTTTTACAGTATGTCTTGAAGATCTATGTGGTTTGCTAATGCGTTTTCGCACTCATCCAATGGCAATGATTAGCGATATCGAGAAAGCGTTTCTCCAGGTAGCTCTACAACCATCAGGTCGAGATGTTGCACGGTCTCTTTGACTAAAGTACTGCTGAAAACCAATTTCGACTTAGAATATTCTGTTTTTGCGGTAGCAGTAACATATATCAGTATCAGTATCAATATCGCAAATATCGACAAATAAATATGGATATGTTCCAACAAACGGATTCGAATCCTGCCGATATTTCGTCTCGGGGAGTAACTGTTAGCTTGCTTAAAGCTTCAGATTTTTGGTGGCATGGTCATCCGTTCCTTCAGAACGTCAACCAGTGGCCTGAAACAAATTTGGGAGATTCCACTGAAGTGTCCATGATTGTCCAAGCAGAAGGAGTCACGTATGGAAATCATGATGCCAGTGAGCCAGAAAGCACCCCTTTCAACATTCAAATAAAAAGGTTTTCATCTCTGGCTAAGTTATCACCTGAAACTTGCTGTTGTCAAACGCGAAATGGAATCGTCAATAGGGCTGTCGGTAAAACATCCATCAGCCCCCTATCATTGACAGCTTCAGTAGTTGAAGCTTCCATGCTGATGTAGGCATTCTACGTTCAGCACAACAGCCTCTCTCAGATGTTTCACCAATCAAAACTATCATCCTCGCATTTAGGACTATTTAAGGATGCTGAATGCCTTATTCGCTGTGCAGGAAGATTGGAAAATTCTGATCTAGCCGACGAGACTAGGTCACCCATTTTGTTGCAAAAAAATCATATTTTTATACCTTGTAATCCAACACCATGAACAACTCCACCTTGCTGGTATTCAGCATACTCTGTCGACGTTTCGAAATAAATACTGGATTCCTTGTGGCAAGTCTCACGTAAAAGCTATTCTTTTGAATACATTTACATTTTGAAGGAGGCACTATTCGAATGCCCGAATTTCCTTCCCTTCCAGAATTTCGAGTGTCTCAGAGTCCTCCCTTTTTGGATTCACTTGGAAGTTATTCCTGATTTAACGGCTCAACAATTTCTCCTTAGCTGGCGTCGGTTTATCACTGCGTATGATAAACCAAGGATGCTCATTTCTGATAATGGAAAATACTTCAAGCTAACAAGTAAGACTTTGGATTGTATTTGGAATGAATCACAAGCAGTCCACAGGTTCAAAAATACATTTCGTCAGAGGAGATAAAACGGAAATTTATTCCAGAATTTTCGCCTTGGATGGGCGGTTTTTACGAGCGCCTTGTTGGTTCAGTGAAGCGTGCCTTGCGAAAAGTATTAGCTCGACGGTTGGTAGAAAATCATTCAGTTGCAAACTGTTTCTACCGAAATAGCTTCTATGCTGAACAGTAGACATCTCTTACTTGCAGAGGATTATACGTTGGAGACCAGATACTCACCCCAGCTCATCTCCTCAGAAAACCTGTCGAAACTGGGTTTCCTGGCTTTCAGGTTCAACATGACCAAGACGATTTTCTGAAAGGCACCCCACCTCAAAAACTTGCCCGTTTGTGGCGCGCCAGAAACGCTGCAGTAAGCAGTTTTGGGGTATTTGGAGAAAGGAATATTTGGCTTCTCTCCGTATTTTTCAGCCCATTGTTGACCGGTCAATCAGGCGAGCGGCAGCCGTCGCACGCCGTAACATCCATCAGCAGCTTTCAGATATTACAAACTCAGATTTGCTTGAAACTCTCAGCATTTAACAATTTACCCCCAAACAAGTTGGAAAGAAATAGTTAGAGATCCAAAATTTAGGAAGAAATTAAATTAACTGCTTTCTAATATTTGAAAGCTAATTTTACAGTGAATCTAATTTAAGAACCTCTAAATGAAATTAAAAGTTAGAAACAGTCAGTCAATACGGTTTCTTTCTAAAAACCAATTATTCTGATTCAATACTCAAATCAATCAATATTTAATAAGTCAAGTTTTTATTTAATTATGTTAGAAATATTTTTAATGTATTCCACACACATTTCTTCTGAAATTTTTCAATTACAACTGTCAGAGCCAGACAGTGTAATTGAAACTAAAATTTCCAAGAAATATAAATAACTACATCAGGGCTGTAATCTCTGCTGGCTAGGTTTCACTCCTCCATAAAAGCAGTACTTGAAATTCTGTGCTACTGAAGAAGTTTCTCTCCGTTTTAAGGAAATGCAGCATAGACAATAGACTGACAAATTTTGCTTGCATGCAATGCATTATTGTGCAAGAAACCAAGCAGTGCTGCTGAAAACTGGTCTCATTGACCTATTTTGTTCGGAACTATAGAACTGTGCAGGAGTCCCCGGACACAGCACCTTAAGCAAACTTTAACTGATTTAGTTCTTATTTGGAATTTGGATATGCAGTAAAGTCATAAATTTTATTTTTAATAGAGCGAAGGAGAAAGTGAGTTAAAAAGAAAGCGGTTTAAAGCCAAGTTGTACAAAAGAGTTGGGTAAAAAGCAAATTCAGTGAAGAAACCCATTGAGATTGCTAAATATTAATAAACCCTCATAAAAGCTAAACCCTGAGCACTTATTTAGATGGGGGCATAGGTGTGTTAGGGGGGGCCCCAAAATGACAAATTTGCGCGACCCCCCCCAGATTTTGAGATTTTTGGTACCCCCCCCCAGATATTTGGCCCAAAAGTGGTCAAAAATGGCATAAAATCGAAAGTTTGGGGGGGTCCCCCCACCCTCTGTCGGAACCCCCCCCAGATTTTTTGCCCAGCCACACCTATGGATGGGGGGGGGGGCGATTTGAATTTATTGAAATTTATTTGAAATTTTTTGCTACCCTCCCCCCAAATCGGCCTTCGGCCGACCCCCCCAAAATTATCAACCCCCTATCTAAATTTTTGAAAACGTTTAGCCAAAATTCGTAATTTTTCGAAAAAGTAGCAAAAAATTGTTAAAGTTCGCCTAATTATATACCTTAAAAATCGCTAAAAATTGCTGAAAATTGAGAAAATTTTTCAGTTTTTCAACGAAAATCCAATTTTTCGCCGACCCCCCCCTCGGAAATTTTTCTTACCCCTCCCCCCAAATCGACTTTTTTCGAACCACCCTCCCCCTTTTTCGCCAGACCCCCCACCCGTCCCTACATTTTTCAAACCCCCACCCCCACTTTTTTCGCCAGCCACACCTTGCCCCATCTGTAGGTGTGGCTTGCGAAAAAAGTGGGGGCGGGGGGGGGTTGAAAAAAGTAGGGAGGAGGGCTGGCTTTTTCCTACAGGAAGGGGGGTGGGGGGCGCCCCCCCCCCAGAATTTCGTTCCCCCCCCCCGCAGACTTGGGTCGCCCCCCCCCAGGATGCGGGCCTTCCCCATAGGTGTAAGGTGGGGGGGGGTTGGGGGGGTAGCCCTCCAAAGCCTTTTTTCAACCTTTTCAAAACTTTTTGGGGGGGACGTCTCCCCCCAACTGGGGGGGGGGGTAGTCGCTCCGAAGGGGCGAAAAATGGCCAAAAATTGGGTATTTTTGGGTAAATTTTGAGAAAATTTTCAAAAATGTCCAAATTTTTGGCTTAAACGGTTTATTATTATGAGAAATACACGTTTTTAACTGTATTATGGATCTTATGACTCAATATTGTCCTTATTTTGGACTTGGAAACATGTTGGCAATCAAGTTTTTGAGTTTAAAACCACTGTCTAATGTTACAATTACTTTATGGTTAGATGTTTTTTATCAGTAGAAACGGCTGAAAATGCGATTTTTGGCATAAAAATGAAACATTTTTTGGGGGGAGGGTTCGGGGATCCTGGGGGGGGTTGGGGGGGGGGGTCGCCAGAGGGGGCCCCCCCCAGAAAATGTTGGGGGGGAGCCTCCCCCACCCCAAATCTCCGTTACACCTATGGCCTTCCCCCCATAACTTTAAAGTGCCCGGAAAAAAAGGATTTTGAGGGTAAAATTTGAAAAATTTTTCCGGCGTCGCCGGATTTTTACACATTTTTAAGCATTTTTTAGCTATATATTTTAAGCTTATATAAATTGAGGTTAAAAATAGTTAATATTTTAGCTCAGCAGCAAAAATAGCTATTTTTTAAGCATTTTTGAAAAATTTTTCTTCCAGCCCCCAGAAATCCGTGCCCCCCTCCGCCAGACATGGGGGAGGGGGACCGCCCCCCAGACTTCCCCCCCCCCCAGAAATTGTTGCCTAGGGAAAAGCCAGGAGGGTTTGGCAAAAAAGGGGGTGGAGGTCGAAAAAGGTCGATATGGGGGGAGGGGTAAGAAAAATTTTCGAGGGGGGGGGGATCGTCGAAAAATCGGTTTTTCGTGAGAAAAATGAAAAATTCTCTCAATTCTCAATTTTTAGCGATTTTAAGGTAACTAAGCCAATTTTTGCAATTTTTCGCTAATTTTCTGGTAATTTTCGAATTTTTGGCTAAAAATTTGCGAAAATTCAGGTAGGGGGTTGAAGATTTTTAGGGGGGAGGTCGGCGACAGCATAGGTGTACCAGGCTACAGTTTGCCCCCTGTGAGACCCCCCCACGGAGAGGCCAGACCCATAGTTTCCCTAGGGGGGGGGGTATCCACACGAAGCCCAATTTTAGAAAACAATTGGAAAAAAGTATCTAATTTTTTCCAAAAACTTTCCAGCAGTTAACTGAACATTATTCTAATTGTTTTCTAAAAACTATCTATTTGTTTTCTAATTATTTTCTTACCGTTTTCTAGCAAGTTTCTTAATGTTTCTCATTGTTTTCCCTAAAAAAAGGACATTTTCTATATTATTTCTAATTGTTTTCTAAACTACTTCTATTATTTTCTCAATATTTTCTAACTATTTTCTAGCTTCCTTCCCAAGAGTTTTACAGAATATTTTCTCAATGTTTTCTGATTTTTTCTGAATTTTCCTTTACTTTTGCAGGTCTTCCGTTCACTATATACTGGCATTTTTTAGGGTTTTGAAAGTGGGGGGGGCGCCCCCCCCCCCCTATGGAGGGGGAAGGGGGGGAGGTGGGAGCTTCCGAAAAGTGGGGGGGGCGACCCAAAGGTAAAATATACCTAAATTTTTAGCGAAAAATTAGCATTTTTAAGGTAAAAACGCAAAAAATCGCTGTTTTTAAGCTTAAAAAGCTTATAAGTCCATAAATTCACTAAAAATTGAGAAAAGTTTTGAAAATTTGACCTCAAAAACCTAATTTTTTGACACTTTTGGGCGACCCCCAAAAACGTGGGTGGGGGCTTGCCGAAAAGTGGGGGGTGGCTCCGAAAAGTGGAGGGGGGACCGAAAAGTTGGGGGCCCCCCACCCCCCCACTAAAAAATGCCAGATATATAATCACACAGTATATATTATATATACCCTCGGCTTAAACTAGTGCTCCCCCTTCCTCCAAAGTTCGTTACCACTTCCATCGTCCCCTCTCAAAACGTGGATCCTTTTTAGAACCAATTTTGTCCTAAAAACAAGCTCAGAAGCCCAAATTGCCAACTATTTCCCTTCTTCACTGGAAATTTTACTACATTGTTGCCTTTTGTAGCATTGAATCTGCTTACATATAACTTTATCGGCGAATATATATATATATACGTATATATATATATACAATAAAATATATATAAAGTATATATATATATTTTTCGAATTATTTTCTAACTGGAAAACAATTAGAAAACAACAGGAAAAAATTCTAAATTCTTTTCTAACTGTTTTCTTATTAGGAAAATTATATGAAAACAATTAGAAAACATTTTGAAAAAATATTAACTATATCTTCCCATTTTTTTCTGTTTTAGAAAACTAGTAGAAAGTAATTTGAAAACAATTAGAAAAAATTTGTCAACTGCAGAAAACAATTAGAAAACAATTGGAAAAAATTGAATTTTTTCTAATTGTTTTCTAGAAAAGGGCTTCGTGTGTATCCCCCCCAAATTTTCGACCAACTTTACCCCCCCCCCCCCAGCACTTTTTGGGGCCAAAAAGTTAGCTAAATTTTTGCTAAAAATGGTCATTTTTTGAAAATTTTTTCTCAAATTTTGGCTTAAAATCGGTTTAAAACGGTGTAAAAACGCCTAAAACGATAAAAACAAGCCGTGTTTTGACAAAAAAAGCGTTAAAATACAGAAAATTTTGCGTTTTTAGGCCATTTTTTGAATTTTCTGAGGTCCGAATTTTGGGGGGGGGGGGTTCGGGGGGGGTACTCCCCATCACTTTTCGGGGATCGACCACCAAATTTTCGAAGTTTGCCCCCCCCAACCAAAATTTCCAGGGAAACTATGGCCAGACCCAGGCGCGTAGCCAGGGGGGGGAATGGGGGGAATTCCCCCCCCGAAATTGTGTTGCCCCCCAGGAATTTTGTCCTGCTATGTGTAAAACGCCCATTTTTCAAAAAATTTTCGCGCCTTCGGCGCGAAATAAGTGTACTATACCAGTATAATACATGTTTCGCACTAAAGAATGCGTACCAATAACCCTATTTGTTGTACTTTGACCACCTTCTGCATCATTTGGGTGCACAAACATGCACTCCACCTTAAATATTGTAATTTCAACGAATGTTCTGTAAAGATTCCGCGAAGGTCACGAAATAGAAAAATTTCTCAGCTTCTGGGGGCGGAAGGCCAGACCTCTCGAAAAATTTGCATTCCCCCCCCCCGAAATTTTTTCTGGCTACGCTAGTGGCCAGACCCCCCCCACCCCCCATACCCGACCTCGACTACTAGTCCGAGCTGAGACCCCCCCCTAAAACGGGGTCCTAACAAGAGAAAAATGCTAAATATTTTCAAAAATTTTTGCAATTTTTCGAAAATTTTCTGAAAAAGTTGTCTAGAAACAGTTAAAAACGCAAAAAATAGGGTTTAAAAAGCAATACGAGTGGTTTTTTATTAGATTTATGTCGAAAATAGTCGATTTTGTGTCCGAAAGGACCATTTTTAGCTGAAAAATGTGGGTACAGTTTGGGTACAGTTTTTTTTGAAAATTTCCGATTTTTGGGACCCCCCAAGCCAGATTTGGACTTTTTACTCCCCCCCCCCCAACCCAAACAGGTGGTACACCTATGGCTTCAGGGAACGTTAAAATTTCAGGAAATGTGAAGATCGTGGACAAAGTTATTGATTGGGAGGCTAGGCGGGACCGCGATATAAATGTCCGGGGGGCTTCACAATTTGGGGTTAAAGTTCTGTCCTGGGGACCTGGGGAGTGTGGAGGTACTGTGGCACAAAGGTTCGGGCGACTTCACGAGGCTCAGGACGGTTTTCAACAGAATGGATGCTAGTAAACTCGGACCCGGGGGGCGGGGACTTGTTGAAACGCGTCCGTAGGTTTCATATATAGGTCGTTGACAATTTGGCCGTTACGTAGTTCCATCGAGACATCCAGAAAGTTGACTCTGCTTATGCCAATGTCAACTTCCAGTTTGATGCTCGGGATAAGGCCATTCGCCATTCCAGTCCATCTCGAGAGCCTTTGCAGACGATGAAGATGTCGTCAATCTAGCGCCACCATGCAATGGGCTTTTCTTCGGCCATGGCAAATAACTTCTTTTCAAAATGTTGGCCCATGAAGATGTTGGCATAGTTTGGGGCCATCTTTGTAACCATTTCAGTGCCCTCTCTCTGGCTGTAGAATTCCCCATTAAATTCGAACACGTTGAGGGTCAAAACCAGGTCAACGAATTTCAGAATCATTTCGGCAGAATAATGGTCATCAGATCTTGAATACAACGCCTCTTTATAAACTTCTCGACCCAGATGGTGAGGGATATTGGTGTAGGGGCTGGTTACGTCAGCAGTAGCCAGAATACAGTCAGCTGACACAGTCGCAGACTCAAGTTTCAGCAGAAAGTCATTAGTATCTGCGATGAAGGATGGAATCTGACGGACCATAGGTTTAAGTTGGGAGTCCACGAAACCGCTGATTTTCTCAGTGGGACACCCATTTGTAGAGATTATCGGTCTCCCAGGACACGGAGATTTCTGTTTGTGGACTTTTGGGAGAAGATAGATTCTCGCAGCTTTGGCGCCTTCAGGGATCAACAGCTGGAAGCTAAAGCTTGCTGTGAACATACACCCCAAATCTGAATGAGTTTATCCTGCGCAAAGTAGAACTCAAATTTTCGACGGTTCTTCCAGTTTAGGCTAGCTTTGCTCTCCAACCGCAAAGCCAATGCACTGTTTATGTTTACCCAACATGTGTTCTCTCATTATGCTAAACCGTAGACGTTTTCATTAACCAAACAGCTATGAGAATTTTTTAAATATTTATGTTCGGTGTCGCCGAATCGGGGGTCGGCCAGGTTTTTGGTTGCATTGTGGATCATAGAAACCAGCTAGGAATCGGAGACTACATGCTATTTTGCCCACGCACGTACTTTCATGTCTACAAGACGGATTGAAATCTATCAAACTTTGGGCACCCCCATTTTAGTCACCCCCCTAAGGTGGTGGTATCCTTTTGTGCAGTGCTTTTGAGGTGATTTTTGAAAACGCTATAACTTTCGCAATGTTGGGTGTTAGAAAGAGCCTTATACATCGTTTCAAAGCTTATAATCAACACAATTCCATGAGCTTAAATTAGCAAACATTTTCTGACAAAACGATTAAATATAGACCAAAAACCTTTGAACATCGATTTTTAAAGATATTGCTCATTTGTTAATTTCTGCTTTGCTTATGTGACAGTTTGAATCTTTAGCGATATGCAAATTACCTTGTCTTCTGTTTACACGTATTTGTATGGAGTTTTGTGTGTGATTAAATGTTAGAGTTAAGCGGTTGCTAATTTAATTTAGCTTTCCCCATTGCTACTTTGAAATGGTGCCGAAACAGGCGTCGTATTAATATTATCATGTTCACTGTATTCGCAGTGATTGAAGCTCAGTTGCGACCGCAGTTCAAGCGACACGCACATAGATTGATTAGCGGTTAGTTTTTATCTTGGTAATATATTTCACTTTTCATACTTGCAGTAACATTTCCTCTTTCTTCAGAAACTGGAGTAAGCCAAGATTTCTTTTCTGATTAGCGGTTAGGTTTTAACAAGCTACTCTGAGTCTTTCCAATATCGGCTATTTCACATAAGGCTTCGTATTTGCTATTTTTGGTAAAGTTGGCGTCTACCTTTGACTAGTTGTTAGTCTTTAACGTACTGGTCCCTATTCAATTGGTAATTGAGTAATCATGTCGGTTGTCAGTTTACAACAAAAACAAATATTAAAAACAAATATAACAAAAAACACTATAATTTAAATGTTCAAAAACTGATTGCGTCTGTACATCAGACATATCAAAATCGCCCTCAATACAAGCCTGATCCAGCCGGGCTTGACGTTGCTCGCTAAAAACTGCAAAATCATTGAGCAAGCGTTGGACTCTTTAAATAAGGAAGTTGAATCAAAGCTAGGTCCTTCCCAGTGTGAAGCTGAACTCACTAAGAGTTTGTAACTAGAAGAGTCTATCTGGGATGCTTTATCATATGTAAGCTATTATGATTAAAGAATCCAAGGCTAATCCGTCACCTGAACCTTCTGATTCCGCAACTGTTGCTTCCGGGGCTTCTAAAATGGCAGCAGTAAAGTTGCCAAAATTAGAACTTTACAAATTTGATGGTAGTCCACTCGGGAGTTCTGGGATTGGTTTGACTCTGCCATATACTCTAATTCCGGCTTATCAGATATTGATAAGCTCAAATATCCGAAAACTGATCTGTCAGGTGAAGCATTGCATGTTGTAGACGGGTTTTGTCTGACATCCGCAACCTATCTTGTCGTTCTCGAGACCCTGAAGGAACGTTTCCGCAGTTCTGAGGTAACAGTGTTTGTCACTTTGAACGACTTCTGTCACTTCAAGTTGCCTCTTCTGTTACTCACAGTCTGCAGGCAGTATACGATAACTGCGAGAAGCACGTCAGAAGCCTGGTTGCGTTAAGCCTGGAGGAATCAATTTTCGGTCAAGTTTTCACTCCCATTATTCTTTCCAAACTTTCGAAGCAAATTAGGGATGGGCTTCACCGACGAATTGGTTCCAAGCTATGGACGCTTAGTTCGTTACGGAATCTCTTGAGGGAGGAAATTAAGGCGGGACAGATGGTCGATTGGGAAGGTGCCAAATGAAGAGGGTACCAATTCAGGTAATGGTTCTCGATCTTTCGAAGTAAAAGTTGTTTTCTGTCTACTGGTGCTCTGACCCAGCATGCAATGTCCGTCCATTCTTGTGGATGCTGCAAAGAAAATCACTATACAGACCAGGGTTAGAAGTTTCCCACAGTGGAGTCTCGTAAATCAGCAATCAAAGGTCATAGTTACAGGTGCCTCAATCAAGATTATTCTTATCAGTCATGTCCTAAAACCAATCGGTTTTCATTGTCATGAAACTACCCATCATCGTAGTCTTTGCACTAAAACATTCGGAAAAATGATTCAATTTGCTAGAGTTATGTGAACAACGACAGTTCCTGTTCCTACATCACAAATAAAACTATGCAGGCATTGCAGTTGGAACCAGAGGGTGAAATTACGATCTCCAACGCTCGATTTGAAGATAGAAAACCACGAACTAAGTCTGCTTCAATCTCCCCGGCATCGATGGTTCCTTCACTTCCTTTTCTGCTTTGGTAACGGATAACATTCATTGTCCCATTCAGAAGCTTCATGTCAATTTTCTGCAATTTCCAATTTTACGCCACTTTCAATTGGCTAATCCTCCTATAGACCATGCTGAATCGGTTCCAATTAACATTCTCATCGGAAGCGACTAATTATTTTCACATCGTTGGTTTTGAGCAAGTTCGATTCGGTAGTGGTTTGGTACTATTACAGTCAAAAAGAGCCGGCAAAGCAAATATGGAACCAACAGATGAATGCAGCGTTGTGTTCTGAATGTCGATTATGGTCAGGACCAATCCTCAACTTTGGATATTGAACGATTTTGGACTCTGGAGAATATCGGGATCATGGGTGACTATTTCCAGAAAGACGATGCTCTATCCGTCCATCGTTTCAACGAATCAATTATGAAAGTAGATGGTCGTTAGCAGGTAGGTTGGCCTTGCAAAAACCTGAACCTTCCAGACAATTATGATCCTTCGATCGCTTCTAAAGCGAGTTCGCAAGGTCCCCTCAATATTCCGAACCTGCAACGACATTATAAGAAATCAGATGAACGCTGGTGATATCGAAGAAGTGACTGATACCAACGCTGCAAATTGCAGCCATTACGACCCCCATCATTGTGTCGTGAAGCCGGGCAAAACTCCCACCAAACTTAGAATTGTGGATGAAGCTTTGCTCAAGGCAAATCGTTCGTTCAATAGACTTAACGATTGTCTTTTACTTAACGATCTACTTGTACTTTTACTTTTACAGTATGTCTTGAAGATCTATGTGGTTTGCTAATGCGTTTTCGCACTCATCCAATGGCAATGATTAGCGATATCGAGAAAGCGTTTCTCCAGGTAGCTCTACAACCATCAGGTCGAGATGTTGCACGGTCTCTTTGACTAAAGTACTGCTGAAAACCAATTTCGACTTAGAATATTCTGTTTTTGCGGTAGCAGTAACATATATCAGTATCAGTATCAATATCGCAAATATCGACTAATAAATATGGATATGTTCCAACAAACGGATTCAGCCGATATTTCGTCTCGGGGAGTAACTGTTAGCTTGCTTAAAGCTTCAGATTTTGGTGGCATGGTCATCCGTTCCTTCAGAACGTCAACCAGTGCCTGAAACAAATTTGGGAGATTCCACTGAAGTGTCATGATTGTCCAAGCAGAAGGAAATATCATGATGCCAGTGAGCCAGAAAGCACCCCTTTCAACATTCAAATAAAAAGGTTTTCATCTCTGGCTAAGTTATCACCTGAAACTTGCTGTTGTCAAACGCGAAATGGAATCGTCAATAGGGCTGTCGGTAAAACATCCATCAGCCCCCTATCATTGACAGCTTCAGTAGTTGAAGCTTCCATGCTGATGTAGGCATTCTACGTTCAGCACAACAGCCTCTCTCAGATGTTTCACCAATCAAAACTATCATCCTCGCATTTAGGACTATTTAAGGATGCTGAATGCCTTATTCGCTGTGCAGGAAGATTGGAAAATTCTGATCTAGCCGACGAGACTAGG